>SNVD02010050.1:0-43509 GCA_013180625.2 Boswellia sacra
GCAACATTTTTCTAATTTAGTTCATCATCTCCTTCTTCTCTACTTGAACCCTAACTTCATGGATCAAATAAAAACAATTAAATATTTATTAATCAATTTTGATACTTCTCTTTTCCTTTTCATTTGAACATTATTTGTGTCCTCTTCCTAGTCCTAGGAGTTGATTGTTTTTTAGTATGAAGTCTAAATTTAACTAGTTCTCAGATTTCAGATATTTTCATGATGTTTATTTTTTTGACTTAAAACTCAATCTAATAGTGTGTTCTTGCAGAGTATATGATTTCGATCTCATTCTGTGATAGTTTGTTATGTAATCTAAAAACCATAAATTGTAGTTCACCCCATCGTAACATAAACCTAACTCAATAATATAGTTATTTTAGAAGTATGACTATTCCATCTTAGGATGACCGTTATATAAACATGAAAAATCTGCCCATCTTATTTCATGTAAACAAGAAATTACTATTATTTTGTTTTATGTGAAAGGAATCCAAAGGAATCCTTTTAGAGTTCAATAGTTTTTTGAAAATATAATCTTAATTAAAAGGAATTAAGGGGGAAAAAATTAGTTATGAAATAGCAAAATTTATTCAAGAAAGCAATTTTGATGAAAAGAATTTCGATTAATAATGGATGTTAAGAGTAATAATTTGACTACAAATAGTCTCACCTTCTTAAATGAATATATTAAATACAATGATAGAGTGTCTCTTACCCTGCATAGAATTTTTTTTCTTTTTATTATGTATGGAAATTTAAAATAAACATTAATTTACTTCTACAATAATCAATAAAGGTGTGTTTGTTTGTGTTTTTAGAATTTTTATTTTTAAAATTTTGAAATAATGTGTGGTTGGTTTTAAATTTTTTTAAATTTTGAGAATGATATGTAGTTGATATTGATTTAAATGTATTAAAAAATGTGGATTTTCAGAAAAAAGAATTTGGAAAATGTAAACAAACAAAACCTAAATTTGTAATATTAAATGTAACATTACTAACAATGAAACACAAAGGGTAAGGTTCTTTGTATAAAAAAAATTATTATGCATATTTATTCTTTTAAATACATCCACTATTAGATTTTTAAGCAATTAAATTTATATCTAAATTATCTTCAAAGTTTAATGAATGACCTTAAACAACCTACATAACTAAGTGGATCAATGTTTTATTTAGCGCGCGCGCGTGCGTGCGTGCGTGCGTGCGTGCGTGCTTGCGTGCACGTGCGTGCGTGCGTGCGTGCGTGCGTGCGTGCGTGCGTGCGTGCGTGCGTGTGTGTGTGTGTGTGTGTGTGTGTGTGTGTGTGTGTGTCTTTTAATAAAAATAGCCTCACCAATAGGGGTGGGAATATGAGTTCACGGGTCTTGTTCGTGTCGTATCGAGCTATGACACAATAAAAATTAACCCAACCTAAATATGACCCATTTATTATTCGTGTCAAAAACACCAAGCCCGAATATGACACGATTATTTAACATGTGACACGACTCGACGCACTAACACGAATAATAAATAGGTCATTTTTGGGTTTGACACAAATATAACCCGTTTAACACGTTTAAATGTTTTGACACAATTACGACATGTTTAAATATTTTGACACAATTATAATATATTTGTACGAATTTGACACTTTTAAATATTTTGACACGTTTAGACACGTTTAAATAATTAACACGATTATGACACGAATACACATTACAGTTTTCAACCTTTTTTTAAACAACAATAATCAAATATTCAAAATCTATCAACAACACAATAAAGAGTCCATTAAATACCAAGTGGCATACAAACTTTAACCACAATATAATAAAGAGTCCATTAAATATCAAGTCTTATACAAACTTTAATCCACAACATAATAAATAGTCCACTAAATTCTAAGTCTCAAACAAACTTCAATCCACAAAATACAATAAAGAGTCCATTAAATACCAAGTCCTATGCAAACTTCAATCCACAACACAATAAATAGTTCACTAAATACCAAGTCTCAAGTAAACTTTATTCCACAACATGATAAATAGTCTACTTAACACCAAGTTTCATACAAATTTTAAATACAATTTAAATTTAGAAAAAAAAAATCCATTTCATCTCGTTGACTCTTTAGTAGTTTAAAATTTAAATTATTTTTGACTTGTGTTTATAATTTTACCGATTCAAAATTTAATTGTGTCAAATTATCAATTCGTGTCTTTATGATATTATGTTTTATTTGGGTTATACGGGTCACTAAACGGTTTCATGTTATTATACGAGTTGTGTCATTATATGGGTTCATGTCACTAAACAGGTTCGTGTTATTATACGAGTTTGTGTCACCCATGGGTTTAAACCCTCAACCCGAACATGACCTGATTATTAAACGGGTTAAAAATTTCAACCCAAACACGATCTAAATACCATTAAGACAAATCCAAACCCGCTATTTTGCGTGTCGTGTCGTGTTGGGTTTGCAGGTCGTGTTAAAAATTCCCACCCCTACTCATCCAACATAAATTTATTATATGGAATGCGGGATTTCCTATATAGATTTTTAATTTCACAACTCAGAAACAAACACTTAGTCTTGGCATCAACATAATAAAAGTCAAGCAATTGGTTATCCAATAGTAGTGAATATTGTATCTTGAAATTAAATCAAGTTTGGGTTAGGATGCAGTTAAACACCAAACTTCTGTAAGCATTAAGCTACAAATAAACCAATGTCGAGCTATTTTGCATGCAATAATTAATCTTCTCGATCGGTTGATACCAAGATTATTATCCATTGATTACCAATGCAAGATATTTGATGGTATTATATATTACTATTTTTACATTATATATATGTTACGAATTCACTTTTCGACATTGTTATTATTATTTTAGTTCTTGAATGTTATCGATCTAATTTTGTTCATGATGATCTAATTATTAAAATCAATTTGTATATGTTGATTTGTATACATAGTTTATAAGTGTATCATCAGTTTATACGTAGCAAATGTTTTAAGGATTAAATAAAGTACGAAGAGATCCCAAGCGAAATTATTTTTTTAAGATAGGAACATTTATCTTAGTTTTTTGGTGGGTGTTTAAAAATAGAAGAATGCTGATTAATTAACATATACTTTTTAATGTCTCATCAATTACTTTTATTATATATATATTTTGACAGGAAAAAATTAACTTATTATATATCGTCATATGTAGCTATTCATGATCTATATATTATGGTACTAATAAATATTACTTTTAAGTCTTTAAGTTCGCATTCTATTATATTATTTTATTTAGTAAAGTAATTGAGATTTATAATCCCTATGGGTTTGTCTTCTCTACCTTAAATTGCAATCAAACAATTAATAACAAAAGATAAGTAATCTATATATTATTATACAAATGCAATTATACAGAAAATTAAATCAAACGATGTCAAGCATTTAATTATAAACAGATAATTTTTCATATATATAATAATTAAGGTCAAAGTTCAAACAAACTTAATTAATTAATCCTTAAACAAGAAAACAACTAATTATATAAAGGGATAAAGTGTTCATTTGTATCTTGGCACACAGCACCAACATATTTATATAGATGTGTGTGTGTGTGTGTGTGTAGAGAGAGAGAGAAGAGAGAGATGCCTATATTCTTCTTTTCTCATGATTAGAATTATCGACAGACGTTGATGGGCTGTTTCCACAAGCTAATTAATCACTCTGCAACCATAAATCACATAACAATCAATCAAGAAATTAAGATTTTATTAGCATTATAAAATTTAGGTAAGTATGCCTTATGCAACCGTTAATTAACCATATGGATATATATCTCTCTAACAGTAAGATTAATTATAAGTTAATTGTGTGAACCCATCAATGCCTGCTTAGGGTTTCTTTTTGCCCTCTATCCTTCTAATACTGTGTATATATCTTGGCTTAATTTGTCAAAATTAATATGCAATTTAGTGGATGATCAATCTTGACTCTTGAGATAGTGAACTCATGATCCTGCAATTTAGATGATATAATAATTAATTTGTTACCATAGTTGGGGCACTGTAGTAATCTTGAAGGTTAGGTTGAGAAGGCTGGAGACGATATGGTTGATTGTGAGGAGTGGCAAGCTCAAGAACACTACTAGGTTGTGCCTCTCCAAAAAACAGGAACTGATCGAATAGTGCTTGTTGGTCGTACTCACTAAAATTCTTTGATGATGCCATTGTTGCATGCTGGTGCTGTTCCTCCCATGCTGCAACCTCACGGTCCTTGATCTAAATTAAACAAATTAATAATCATGGTCATCTTTCAACATTTATGTATGTCAAATTAAATTCTTAACCCTTCGATGAAAAATTAAGCTATGTGATCTTGAGCTTACACTCACCAGACTGTATAATTGCTCATTTTCCTCCTCCAATAGTCTCCCCTAAACAAGAACAACAAAAGAAAAGTTAACCAATTAATATGATTTGTAACTTCTCCTAGGATTTTTTTCTTTAATAATGTTGCATGTTGAAGAAGCATAATTGTAGAGTTAGTACTGACCTTCCTCTTACTATTGTCAGTCTGATGCTGTAAGAGCTCATACTGTATGCCCAATCACATGACAAAGAATATATTTATTAGTCGACTCATTACAAAAACCGCATACAATATTTATAGATTTAGAAAAATTTTAGGAATTTGTTTTTCTTAACCAATATGTATATATAAAAATACACTGACACATTATCCATATTTTCATCTAATTAATAAAATATCATCAAATAAATATGTACTAATATTTGAAAATTATTTATGATAATTAATTGGTAATTGAGAATAAAAAATACAAAATTTTTCTTAATTTATCATTTATCCCAGATTATTAGAAAACTCAAGAAGAAATGGGAAATTGAATACCTTTCTAGCTCGAATCTTGTTAATTGCATACTCCAGTTGATGTTCAAGCTCAGCCAACTCCTCAAATCGCATAGAACTCAAGTCATTTGCGTCCGTATAGCGTTGTAGACTCAGTTGAAGATTGTTAGTTTCCTTCCTCATTCGTCCTAACTCACTTTGGATCTGCAATTCCTGCAAAATTTTGACGGTAAAAGTGAACTCAAAATAATATAATATAATTATATTTCACGTATATTACTTTAAATATAGAGTTAATTAAGATGCATGCATATGGGTTGTACTTGTACCGCATCTTGAACACTGTTCTCTGAAATTCTCTTCCCTGTGGCCATCTGGTACCTCCTTATGATTTGCTCCATGCTGCCTCCGTATATATAGTTTCAAAAGACAATGAATTAGTCAACTAATTGTCCAATTACTTTTATCAATTAATATTAATACAATAGTTTCTGCGTTTTAGATCATCATTTGCATAACGTAAATTAACGGAGAACTGATCGATCATGCCATCAATTACCATAATCAGATTAACAAAAGTCATATAACTCTACGGATTCATATGCAAGCAAGCAAGGTAGCCAGAGATCTTCAGTGAAACAGTAGAAATTGCAGCACAACCAACCCTAAAAGCAATATATATCATGATCTAGGAACAACAATGTATATATGAACGTATATATCTGCTGGGAATTAATCATCTACCCTTATTCCATCAAATTAATTGAAAAGCCAAGAGAGAAGAGTCATAAGTCAAAAAGTACATGGGGCTTGAGCAGCAATTATTGATGCAAACAATTAAAATATTAATGTAAGAAGGCATGAATAATATGAACCTGGTAGAGTCACTGCAGTACTCAAACAACTTTCCGGTGCAGGAGAAGATGAAGAGCCCTATCTGGGCATCACAAAGCACAGAGAGCTCATGGGTCTTCTTGAGAAGCCCTGCACGGCGTTTTGAGAAGGTCACTTGCCTGCTTGTTCGGTCCTCTATCCTAGTAATTGCTATCTTTCCCCGTCCCATTTATACTCAGCAATTGCTTCCCAAAAACTGCTTCAACCCACATAAATAACAATGCTTTTAAGAGGATGAAAGTTAAATGGAAAGATGAAGAGGAATAGTTGTAAGAGAGCTTTATAAAGAAGTGTAATGAGAAAGTGGAAACTTTGGTCACTAAAAACCCGATAATAAGGACACATATAAGTATTTTTATAAAGACTACAAAACAATTGTGAAAGTAAGGGGGGAGCAAATGAATGAAGCAAAAGGGCTTGATTTAATTTACCTCTTCTATCTCTGTTTCTTCTTCTTCTTCTTCTCCTCAATTGCTTTGCTTGTTGTAGTAGAAATAGGCCTTGAAATGATCAGTCCAAGGAGCAGATATAATGTATGATATTGGAAGCCACGTAAGTTTCCAAATGGTCCATCCTTCCAGCAAATTTACCAAACTGTCCGTTGTCTTGCATGAAACCAATTATATATATTAGGCAAAAGAAACGCATTCTGTATTCGGCTTCAGTAGTCTCCGTATATGTTGCCTGGAAGAGTATGCTTCACAAGACCACTAAAGAATCACCGTTGGATTGAACTGAATCAAAATTTTGGTTGTGCCCTTCCAAGGTATATAACATATAACTTTCTAATCAAAGCCTGGAGCATGCACAATATTGGTTGGATGATCAATCTTTATATCTAAAAAGTTAATCAAGAACAAATTATGATTGGTGCTGATTGCTCTGGCTTAAAATGCGGGCTCAATGGTTTATCGTATGTGATGTTATATTATAATGGATGATGGAACAAAAGGGGTGCTGTGGCTGATGACCTGTCGTGCAGAAAAGTCTTAACCGCTCCAAGTCCAGGATATGCTTCGATCTTCCTGCAGTCTAGCTTTTGAACTTTGCCAAATTGGGAAAGATAAATTATCCAGAAAAAGATACGAAAGGTGGATTGGTCAAACTCTTAAAGAGCTATTTAGTAAACGACAAAGCGTATATAATGTGGTAATGTTATCGTCGAGTTCTAGAAATTAAGGTCATGGCTTTGCGGCTTAGTCATTAAATTGGTTTCATTGCTTTCATGTAGTTAATTACTTGTGCTAACTACACAAATTAATTTCGTGCATGGGCCTTAGGTATGGACTTAACTGATAGTTACTCAACTATTCCATTAATTAATTAATTTCCGCAAATTACAATTAAATTAACTATAGAAATATTTAATGAATCCTTAAATTATATGTACGTACAGCATTCTGCCTAGCTACAATAATATATATATATATATATATATATATATATATATATATATATATTCATCCTGTAATTGCATATATACATGCCACATTAGCCTAATAAATGTACTTCTCAGTCAATGTACTAAATCAAGTATATATTTCATATGACTTAAAGCTGATGGTGGAAACATTTGGAATAATTAAGTTCTAAATGCATAAGGAACCATTGGATGCGACCATGTTCACTCTATAATTAACTCGCCAATATTACCTGATTGTTTGACATTTGATTATACTGTATATATGCATATTGTCTAACGACATGCCATGGAACGATTTTGCGTATTGTCTTGAAAATGAAAAATATTGTATTTCTGCAATTGTTTGACAGATCGATAAAGTGAACCATCTTTTACTGTTGACGTGAAAGATAAAAAATTAGCTAGGACTTATCTGTTCTCTGACAAGTTTGGTGTTGTTTGATAAAGTTTGATTGTCAACATCAAAAACAAATCCTCAATGAGCTCCAGCGAATTGCAAACGGTTGCTTGGCCTGCTAATGAAGTGAAAAAGTTTGAATTTGACTAAATAAACTTGATGCATGATATATACTAGTCATTTTCATCTTTAATGCTAAACATCGAAAACCCTAGCAGGTGGATCACATGACACCCTGCATAGAGAAGAAGCCATGATTAAAGATACGATATTGATATCAGAACCTTCAGTTGAAAAGGAAGAATAACATGTTGCTGCAATTAATATTGCCTGGTCGTAGTTATGGCAGTTTCAAGTCTACTATCCATTTGCTATAATTTTACAGGGTTTTGACTCTTCCATTCTACCTTTTGTACTAGTTCACTATAGTTTCTTCCAACAATAGGAAAATTGCAAATAAAGGATCCAGCTTATTAACGGTATAAATAAAGAAATGATATCAAGAAAGATATCAAAAAGGGGTATGGCAGGTGGCTATGCGATCGTATATATATTAGCTAGAGAAACACAGAATTAAAGCTAATGTAAGATAATTAAATTAATGATCTTATATGTTGCTCTTGATTTGAGTCATTCACAGGATCGCAGAAGATGGGTTTTATCTCTTCTTCATCTCTTAGTTTTGCGCAACTGCATTGGGCATGAAGCATGATGGGCATAAGTTATATAAAATATAAATTTTAAATTTAAAACCGACGGTAATTATTAAGTTCGATGAATATGAAAATAAAGAGAATTTATTATACTTACTTGCTTTAATGTTTAACATTATATTTTTTTTCATAATTAGATATGTGTGTTGGTATGTGTATATATACTTAGAGAGAGAGAGAGAGAGAGAGAGCATTCACTCAGGCTTCTTTTATCCATTATTTCGTCTTCACCAGGGAATCTGGCAACGAGATCGCCGCAATGAGGCCCACTTTCTCCACTGCATGTACAACATCAATATGTTTCCAATTATTGTCTCTATCTTATTAGAGCCCGCATTCAGTGATAAAGAATTTCTAGCTACACTTAGGATATGTTTGATATACGATATTGTATAATATAGTATAGTATTATATTATATAGTATTTCATTATATAATACTAAAAATAATGTTATATCAAAATTATATAGTATTTGGTATACTCATGTATTGTATTAATTTGTACAAAAAAGTAAGAATTTTTTTCAAAAACGATATACAAAGTATAAATATATTTTTAGTTTATTTATAAAACTATAGTTGCTAATTGTTGAAAAAATTATTTGGGGTCCAATGCCCCCACTGGACCTATTAGACAATTCGAATTTATGATGACATGTTAAGTGCCAATTGATCCAACAAGGGTAATGGACCTTGAGTGTCACCCAGTGGGGCGTTGGCTCTCTTCATACTTTCTTTATTTTTACAAAATAAATTTTAAATAAATTTGATTTTATAATTTATCTATTAAATAAATTTTTATTTATTTTTTAAATTTTAAAAATTAAAGGTATTGTTGGATATATATAATTTTATAGGGATAATTTTGATATTTTTTATTAGTGCTATACAATGTAATACAAATATCATAGCTTAGTTATACATAATTTAATACAATGTTGATGCATCTAAGAGTTGTACTTTGTATTAATTAATACTGTGCTAAATTAGCACTAAACACATGTATTACACTATTTAATACAATATAGTAAAATAGTACTATACAGTATCGCACACCAAATATACCCCTAAAGCACACGTTCTCCTAAGTTCACATCTTCATTAGACGTACATATATTTGTATATTTAAAATAAAAAAATAGTTATCAAAAGTTTAATTCAGTTAAATGTTCATCTATTTAACTTTTAATATTGTGAAATCTAAAAGTATAGATCAATTATACATAATATAACAAAAAACTGTTATATAAGATGATACAAGAAGATTTTACGTGGTTCGGTTATAAAAACCTATGTCCACAGACAGCTTAAAGCTGTAATTAACTAAGTTCTTATTTGTACAATCTTTAGATGCGTTTATAGTATTGACTCACTCTCACACACTTACCTAATCTTTGTAAAATAAAATCCCAACAAGATCTTAAACTCTAGTGACACTATCCACTTTTTGTTACTAACAACTTAATAGAACACTATTAAGTAATACATAACAACCATGTTTGGCACTAAATTCTATAAACACTCAACTCGCAAGTTCTCTTGAGTGAATACTAACTCAAACAGACTCAAATAGACTCAAACAAGATTCATGTATGATTACAACCTCTATGACACATCCGAAAAAGGATTGTCTCCCAAGTATAGGAGTGTCGAAGTAATAAACCCGGTGAGACCGGGGTCGATCCACGAGGAAGGAGATTTTAGCGCTACAAATTATAAGTTAAGCAAATGTGATATGGATGATTCGAAGATATGACAAGATAATATCAATAATAGATGAGAATGATTAAAATACGCAAGTAAAAGAAATTAACACAATAATAATGAAAGCTAAGGTTAGGGGATCCGCCTTTGATATTTCGAATAAGGATAATTAACCCATTTTAGTTATATGAATTATATTTGTTTCAATTACGCATATTATACCACTTCTTGTAAATGGGTTCAAGCATCCATGTGCCAATCATCATATGTCTACAACAAATCAAGGTTCCTAACTAGATTCATGTCGGTAAGGAAGAACCATACGACATCTAGAAAGGATCCAAGCATTTGATGTGCCAACGATTGTCGACGATGGATCAAGACCTCCACTTTACGAGTGGTGTCAAGATTGATTAGAGAAATAAATATAAATCATATAAAATAAATAACAAAAGATTATGATTATAAAGCACATATCAAAGGGTTAGAAAATCCTTACTCTCATATCAAAGGTTTCACCCTTTTACCTTAGCAAAAGAGAATTTAGCAAAACATTATAAAAGAAAGAAAACAAATTGCAAGAAAAAGAAAATTCATTAATAACATTAAAACACAAGAGCGAAAAACACAATACAAATCTAGCCAAAGCCAAATGTTCCAGCAAGGCTAACAATGCCCTAATGGGTCACAAGGCAACCTCTATTTATAGATACATCCAGGGGCTAAACTTGTCAAATTAACAAGGGAATAATGGGTCCAAATAGTGTTGTAAATATCTTGACAATTGGATCATTAGGCACCGAATTTGACCATCAATTTTGACATCGAAATGTTGTGATTTTTTTTTTTAATCACATGTCTTCATGAAAGTTGTAGAATATTTCTCTCCAGCTTTCTAGTTGAACATAATTGATATCTGCACAATTTGATGTGATACTATTTTGAGAGATACTGTCCAAATACTGAGGCCTGGTCAGACAGGGCCGAGACTGTAAATGGGTTCACTTCAAGCCCAATTTGGTCCACTAAGAGCCCGAATTTGATGATGCTTGTGAAATGCAATCTTGTAGACAATTGAATCAGCTTTCCAAAAAATTAAGAATTGCACCATTCTGATCTATAAATAGAGAGTTATGCCCATTTTACCGAACCTGTAACAAAACCAAAATTAAGAGAAATTAATTCCAAAGATGCAAATACTACAAACATGCTTAAGTTGAGGAATTTAATGACACTATTAATGCAATTGATGAACTAAACTCTTATTAAACATGCATATTTAAGTGTTCATCACACCCCCCAACTAGCTTATTGCTAGTCCCTAGCAATTCAAGCGTTATTATTTAGAAGTGATTTATAGAATTTTACATCCAAGGTGGTCATTATTGCACTCTCCTTGATTTTATCCAAATCAACAAACTCCAACTGAATTTTTTTTTTTATATTATCATGTACCCTTCATTAAAGATATCCACAAACCTTCTTTTGTGCTCGTTGACACATGACTATGGGGCCTATTAGAAATAAGCCATATTGGTTCTAGTATTTGTTAAGGCTAACAACCTTAGGTAGGGATATTCATTCATTTTATACATTTTTTTTTCTTTTTTTTTTTTTTGAAAGAATGCATCTTTAACCCCATGTAGCGGCCTAGTGCTAATGACTCCCAGACCAGTTGGCCTAGGCATTAGGTGTTAAGACACCCCTTCGAGCTTAACGACTCGGGTTGCCGATGCTTTATTTTTGGTTAGAAACTTATGGATAGTGCAATGTTTAATCCCATTAAGCTTTCTCCTTAATCCATGTAGCGAGCTTTGGGCCAATAGCTCCCAAACCAGTTGGTCTTAGGGTATTAGGTGTTGAGGCACCCCTCGGGCTTATTTGCTCGAATTAAGGAGGCTACAAGACCAAACTTATCCACCATTGCTTTCTCTCTCTTTTTCTTTTTTCCTTTCATTTTTCATTTTTTTCATTTTTTTTTAACTTTCCTCTTCCTTTTGTTGTTATCCTAAACAAAACAAAAGAACTCAATATTGCAATATTTCATTTCGCCACCCACAATCATACATCAAGGTATGTGTTGTGTGAAGAAAGAATTCTAGATACTTGCTTAAGAGCACATAAGCACACAATTTATTAAATGATAAGGTTGTGACAGAGTTCATAGATTTGAATGATTCAAAGTGAAATGAATAAGACCTCCTTTTTATAAAATTCAAAAATCAAGACTAAATAATATCAAATAAGTCTTCAAAAATGCAAGAATAAAATGACAACTTGGTTAGAATGGGTTTCAAGAGTTCAAACTGGTCCTCCCTACTCTGCCATTCCTGACCCAGAATGCGTCTCAAGAGGATTTGAACTCCTTACACCGCACTCTGAATCTAATTCCTAACTCGCTTTTTTTTTTTTTTGCAAGAAAAAATAAAATTTCAAGACACACTTATGTCTACTATCCTTCCCCCTCAACCAAATGAAACATTGTCCTCAATGTTTAAATGTAGAGAGATAAAGTATAGGAGACATTACCTGAAGCTTCTGTTATTCAAGAGAGATGACCTGAAAGACTCATAAAATAACATGCTAAAAATAAAATAAAAGAAAAAAAAAATTACAAACGGAGATTCAGATCCAATTTGCACTTTTTTGTTTTGCCCTCCTGCCCAATTAATTTGAGTACTAGCTGGGTCAGGTTCATACTCAACTTCTTGTAATTTGTCAAGTAACTCACCAGCAGAAGTGGCAGAAACAAGGATCTTTCTCACTGAATGAGGGATAAAATTCTGTTCCACAGCTGCATTAACAAAACTTATCAAAGGATCAAAGAAATTTTTAACATTCAACAAACCTATGGGTTTTTTGATGGAGTTCAGTTGGGGCCCAAGAGCAATTTGAAAAATTTTCTTCAAGAGTGCCAAGCCACCTGGTAAAGCAATAAAGGCATCTGAATTGATCAGCATATGTGCCATGGCTTCATGCTAGAAGGAGACTTGTAAACTCCTTCCCAACCGTTTTTTTCCAACAATGCTTCTACAGCCAAAGCTTTAAGGAATAACTCCTAACACTTTACTGCCCTCCTACATGTGCAGCTGTTGACATACAATCCATTAACCCGAGGCTACGTCCCCCATAAACCACATGAATATTTCTTTCAGCCAGTAACCTACCAAGATAATTTGCTACTTCTATGAACTCTTCACTTTTACCTGGTCAAGATCCACAGAATACACATATCCTTTGGATTCGACGTTTTGAAGTTCCCTCCATGTCTATGTAACTCTCTAACTATGTGTGAAGAAGAGACCAAGACATGTGTTATTTATGGAGTGCAAAAAGGTATGTTAATGATGATATCTATCTAGGTAGCTCGATTGTTTGTTGAAAAGTTGACAATAATGCAAAAAAAGGTCAAAAGATGATGAAATAAGACACCATAAGTCAAACAAAAGATACAAATTCAAAAATGACAGCAATGAGGTATTAAAATTCAAAAATGATGGCACGCATGCATATGTACAGGTAGTTGTGACTGTGGCTCACATCTTCCTCTGGTTTTACGTCCAGAAACGGCTTAAACACCTTCTATGAGTTGGGGATATGCTTCCCATCCAGTTTTCTTATAAACTGGCAAACAGGGTCGTTTTGAGTCAGATTCCCAAGACTATAGCGTTCCTGCTCATCTCAGAATTGTGTCCACAAATTAAAAATTTCACGCTGCACAAGTCCACAAGAATGCGTCTCAAGAGTCGTTCGGATATCATCCAAAGACTCCTTACTCAGTCCATTCTTGATGAACTGTAGTTTATCCTCTCGATTGTTAGACAAATATCCCAAGGAGCGGCAACGCTGGTTACAAGTCCATCTTGCACATCTGGGACAAACTTGTAACCTTTTCGCTCTTCGCTTTTTGGCATAAGAGCTTTTTCCCAAACCTGGCATATGGGAAACAAGATTATCTGAAAACTCACAAGAGAATCAACCTTGGCTTCAATTAACCATCTTAAATCAGCAGGATACCCTTACGCATCAACAACCTTAGTCTTTCTGCACGAGCTTTATAAATTTTAAGCAAATCATTTTGAGGAAGAGAGGGAAAATGTTTGTGCAATTTTGAGAGAATGGTATCCATGTGAAGAAAATGAGAGAGAAGAAAAGAAAATGGATGCAAGGTGAGCAACAGTTTTTAGGGAACTGAAAAACCGACTTTAAAAGTCACGGAGTACCGTATCCGCCACTTGACCGAGAAACAAAATGCAAACACACAAATAAAAGCACATAGAATAAAATAAGAACAAACTAGAAACAATAGCAAAAATCAAGAATGAAAATGAAAATAAAAATGAAAATATGGCACAAACGAATAAAATTTGATTAAAAGGGCAAAATAGGAATATCTTCGAAAGTAATTTACCACGATCAAAAATATGCCATTGAGGTGGTACCTTTCTTTTTCCTTTATTTGTAAGAATGGAAAAGATTACCACTAATTGAGTTTGTCTGTCCTTGAGGCATGCATTCTTGAGTGTGGATGTTTCTTCCTGCCTTTTTTCAAAGCATGGCTCCCAACTCTTAATCTCTTTCACCTGTACAAAATCAAGCAATGAAAATTCTTTAGAAGCAATGGGCACTAGTTGCATATTTGCTTCAAATGAACTAGTTAACCCAATTTCTGAAAGGACTTGACAAATTCTCATTTTGGATATAGTCTTCCACGTTAATCTTATTAGCTTCCTCACATTCATCATGCTTGAAAAATTCATTATTGTCAAAATTTTGGTTGTGTTCCTTTGCATGATGACATGAGGGCATAAGTGAGGATTCGATATCTTCCTTGTTAGGTGTAGGTTTATTAACCTCTTCCTTACCCCTTGAGATTGATTCATCATCTTTCTCATAAGGGTTAAGAATATGTTCCTTATAAACCTTACCATCGTGAAGAGTACTTACCGAATCTTCGTCTAGATGTTGGCCCCTTGGATTACTCACATGTGGATTGATGGAGTTTGGCTCTAGTTGAGATGGAAACTCACCTTTCTCATGAGTATTAAGTGCAAATGCAAGTATTTCAAGAGCATCATTCAAGTTTGCCATAGTTTGAGCAATTTGACTATTAAAAACCTCTTGTTTTGCAATGAATGAATTCAATGTTTCTTCGAGATCCTCATAAGATGCATGATCATGAGATTTTTGAAAATTTTGATATGATTGAAAGGGTGGTTGATGAAATTATGCATTATTATCATTCCTCCAATCAGAATTCAAGTGATTTTTCCATCCAAAATTCTGTGAGTGAAGATTAGGATTTGACCTTTGAAAAGTGTTTAAAACATTGGTTTGCTCATGGAGGCTTTTTCTAAAGGTAGGCACAATTGGGCAATCATCCGTAGGATGATCGCTAGAATTACAAGTGTGACAAACAATTTCTTGCATAGACCACATTTCTAAATCCTCGACTTTTCTAGCTAGGGATGCAAATTTAGCATGATGATCATGATTCTCCCTAATGTTATAAATGCCTCTACTAGATGTTCTTGGTACCTCATAGGTGCCAACATTGTTCCAATTTTGGGCATTTTTCGCTAGTAAGTCTAGGAAATCCATGGCTTCATCTGGGCTTTTATCTTCAAATTGTCCATCACACAATAATTCTATCATTTGCCTAGCTTGATGTGTAAGACCTTCATAGAAAATTAAAACTAGTTCCCATGTTTCCAAACCATGATGAGACAAGTATTAAGCAATGCTTTATACCTATCCCAACATTGGTAAAAGGTCTCTCCTTGTTTTTGAGTGAAATTGATGATTTGCCCTTTGAGAGAATTTGTTCTATAGGGAGGAAAGAATTTTTTCAAAAATTGTTGTTGCATTTCATCCCATGAACTAATGGATCCTGACCTAAGATTTTGTAGCCATGTTTTAGCTTTATCTTTTAAGAAAAAGGAAAAAGCTTTAATCTAAAGATGTTTATGCTACAATTTAGGTCACAATAGATATTGCAAAAATCTTTAAATTCTCTCAAATGCAAAAATGGGTTTTCAACATCTAGGCCATGAAAGTGGGGTAAGAATTGAATGAAATCTGATTCATGGTTGAAATATTTTACATCATGAGGAAAGACTATGCATGATTGTGCATGAGTTCTTATGTAATCCATTAATGTCCTTGGTTGGGTATGAGCATGTTTTCCAAAGAAGATGAGTGGCTATAAACAATTCTACCAACTAATGCAAAGAGAAAGAAAAGATGAGCACATGCAAGAAAAAAATAAAAAATAGAAATGGGGAGAGAAGAAATGAACGTATGCAAGAAAAATAAAAATAGAAATGGGAAAAGAAAATACTTACAATTTTGTATGCCAACTTTTACCTTCCCCAGCAACGGCGCCAAAAACTTGACACATCCGAAAAAGGATTGTCTCCCAAGTATAGGAGTGTCGAAGTAATAAACCCGGTGAGACCGGGGTCGATCCACGAGGAAGGAGATTTTAGCGCTACAAATTATAAGTTAAGCAAATGTGATATGGATGATTCGAAGATATGACAAGATAATATCAACAATAGATGAGAATGATTAAAATACGCAAGTAAAAGAAATTAACACAATAATAATGAAAGCTAAGGTTAGGGGATCCGCCCTTGATATTTCGAATAAGGATAATTAACCCATTTTAGTTATATGAATTATATTTGTTTCATTACCAATATTTATACCACTTCTTGTAAATGGGTTCAAGCATCCAATGTGCCAATCACCATATGTCTACAACAAATCAAGGTTCCTAACTAGATTCGTGTCGGTAAGGAAGAACCATACATCATCTAGAAAGGATCCAAGCATTTGATGTGCCAAGGATTGTCGACAATGGATCAAGACCTCCACTTTACGAGTGGTGTCAAGATTGATTAAGAAATTAAATATAAATCATATTGAATAAACATTATAAGATTAAGATTATTAAGCACATATTAAGGGTTAGAGAATCTTATTCTCATATCAAGGGTTTCACCCTTTCACCTTAGCAAAAGAGAAATTAGAAGAACATTATAACAGAAAGAAAATAAAATGCAAGAAAAAGGAAATTCATTAATAACATAAACACACAAAACACAATACAAGATCCTAGCCAAAGCCAAAATGTTCCAGCCAAGGCCAAGATGCCCTAATGGGTCACAAGGCACCTCTATTTATAGATACATCCAGGGGCAAACTTGTCAAATTACAAGGGCATAATTGTCACATATTAGTTGTAAATATCTTTGACAATTGGGATCATTAGGCACCGACTTTGACCATCAATTTTGACATTGAAATGTTGAGAATTTTAATCACATGTCTTCATGAAAGTTGTATATATTTCTCTCCGCTTTCTAGAACATATTGATTTGCACAATTTGGATACGTATTTTGAGAGATACGGTCCAAATACTGAGGCCTGGTCAGATTGGGCCGAGACTGTAGATGGGTTCACTTCAAGCCCAATTTTGGTCCACTAAGAGCCCGAATTTGATTATTCTTGTGAAATGCAATCTTGTAGAAAATTTAATCAGCTTTCCAAAAAATTAAGAATTGCACCATTCTGATCTATAAATAGAGAGTTATGCCCATTTTACCGAACCTGTAACAAAACCAAAATTAAGAGGAATTAATTCCAAAGATGCAAATGCTACAAATATGCTTAAGTTGAGGAATTTAATGACACTATTAATGCAATATGATGAACTACACTCTTATTAAACATGCATATTTAAGTGTTCATCACACCCCCCAACTAGCTTATTGCTAGTCCCTAGCAATTAAATCGTTATTATTTAGAAGTGATTTATAGAATTTTACATCCAAGGTGGTCATTATTGCACTCTCCTTGATTTTATCCAAATAAACAAACTCTCAACTGATTTTTTTTTTTCTTTTTTATATGACTCATGTACCCTTCAGTCAAGATATCCACAAACCTTCTTTTGTGCTCAGTTGACACATGACTATGGGGCTTATTATAAATAAGCCATATCGGTTCTAGTATTTGTTAAGGCTAACAACCTTAGGTAGGGGATATTCATTCATTTTATACATTTTTTTTTCTTTTTTCTTTCTTTTTTTTTTGAAAGAATGCATCTTTAACCCATGTAGCGAGCCTTAGGCTAATGACTCCCATACCAGTTGGCCTTAGGGCATTAGGTGTTAAGACACCCCTTCGAGCTTAACGACTCGGGTTGCCGATGCTTTATTTTTGCTTAGCAACTTGTGGATAGTGCAATGTTCAATCCCATTAAGCTTTCTCCTTAATCCATGTAGCGAGCTTTGAGCCAATAGCTCCCAAACCAGTTGGTCTTAGGGTATTAAGTGTTGAGGCACCCCTCAGGCTTAATTGCTCGAATTAAGGAGGCTACAAGACCAAACTTATCCACCATTACTTTCTCTCTTTTTTCTTTTTTTTTCTTTTTTTTCTTTCATTTTTCATTTTTTTTTAAATTTTCCCCTTCCTTTTGTTGTTTTCCTAAACAAAACAAAAGAACTCAAATATTGCAATATTTCATTTTGCCATCCACAATCATACATCAAGGTATGTGTGTGTGTGAAGAAAGATTCATAGATACTTGCTTAATGAGCACATAAGCACACAATTTATTAAATGATAAGGTTGTGAGAGTTCATAGATTTGAATGATTCACAGTGAAATGAATAAGACCTCCTTGTTATAAAATTCAAAAATCAAGACTAAATAATATCAAATAAGTCTTCAAAAATGCAAGAATAAAATGACAAATTGGTTAGATGGGTTTCAAGAGTTCAAACTGGTCCTCCCTACTCTGCCATTCCTGACCCAGAATGCGTCTCAAGAGGATTTGAACTCCTTACACCGCACTCTGAATCTAATTACTAACTCGTTTTTTTTTTTTTGCAAGAAAAAATAAAATTTCAAGACACACTTATGTCTACTATCCTTCCCCCCCAACCAAATGAAACATTGTCCTCAATGTTTAAATGTAGAGATATAAAGTATAGGAGACATTACCTGAAGCTTCTGTTATTCAAGAGAGATGACCTGAAAGACTCATAAAATAACATGCCAAAAATAAAATAAAATAAAAGACACACAAAAAAAAAATTACAAACGGAGATTCAGATCCAATTTGCACTTTTTGTTTTGCCCTCCTGCCCAATTAATTTGAGTACTCGCTGGGTCAGGTATACTCAACTTCTTGTAATTTGTCAAGTAACTCACCAGCAGAAGTGGCAGAAACAAGGATCTTCCAGATGTATTCTCGCCCATTTGTGAAGACCAATGTGGTAAAATTTTGTTGCTACAGCTGGCATCACAAAACTTATTAAAGGATCAAAGAAATTGTTAACATTCAACCAACCTATGGGTTTTTGATGGAGATTCAGTTGGGCCCAAGAGGCAATTTGAAAAATTTCTTCAAGAGTGCCAAAGCCACCTGGTAAAGCAATAAAGGCATCTGAATTGATGAGCATATGTGCCATGCGTTCATGCATAGAGGAGACCTGTAACTCCTTCCAAACCGTTTTTCCAACAATACTTTCTACAGCCAAAGCTTTAGGAATAACTCCTAAAACTTGAGTACCTCCTACATATGCAGCTGTTGACACACAACCCATTAACCGAGGCTACCTCCCCCATAAACCACATGAATCTTTCTTTCAGCCAGTAGCCTACCAAGATAATTTGCTACTTCTACGAACTCTTCACTTTTACCTGGTCGAGATCCACATAATACACATATCCTTTGGATTCGACGTTTTGAAGTTCCCTCCATGTCTATGTGACTCTCTAACTATGTGTGAAGAAGAGAACAAGACATGTGTTATTTATGGAGTGCAAAAAGGTATGTTAATGATGATATCTATCTAGGTAGCTCGATTGTTTGTTGAAAAGTTGACAATAATGCAAAAAAAGGTCAAAAGATGATGAAATAAGACACCATAAGTCAAACAAAAGATACAAATTCAAAAATGACAGCAATGAGGTATTACAATTCAAAAATGATGGCACGCATGCATATGTACAGGTAGTTGTGACTGTGGCTCACATCTTCCTCGGGTTGTACGTCCAGAAACGGCTTAAACACCTTCTATGAGTTGGGGATATGCTTCCCATCCAGTTTTCTTATAAACCGGCAAACAGGGTCGTTTTGAGTCAGATTCCCAAGACTATAGCGTTCCTGCTCATCTCAGAATTGTGTCCACAAATTAAAAATTTCACGCTGCACAAGTCCACAAGAATGCGTCTCAAGAGTCATTCGGCTATCATCCAAAGACTCCTTACTCAGTCCATTCTTGATGAACTGTAGCTTATCCTCTCGATTTTTAGACAAATATCCCAAGGAGCGGCAACGCTGGTTACAAGTCCATCTTGCACATTTGTGACAAACTTGTAACCTTTTTGCTCTTCTCTTTTTAGCATAAGAGCTTTTTTCCAAACTTGGCATATGGTAAACAAGATTATCTGAAAACTCACAAGAGAATCGAACCTTGGCTTCAATTAACCATCTTAAATCAACAGTAATACCCTTACGCATCAACAACCTTAGTCTTTCTGCACGAGCTTTATAAATTTTAAGCAAATCATTTTGAGGAAGAGAGGGAAAATGTTTGTGCAATTTTGAGAGAATGGTATCCATGTGAAGAAAATGAGAGAGAAGAAAGAAAATGGATGCAAGCAACAGTTTTTAGGGAACTGAAAAACCGACTTTAATAGTCACGGAGTACCGTATCCGCCACTTGACCGGGAAAATCAATCCTTAAAAAGGATCGACTAAAGCAATGGACTCTTCATTTTGGTCAAAATTTTCAAAGAATGGTTTTAACCGTTGTCCATTAACTTAAAACACATGACCATTCTTTGGGTTCTCAATTTCAACTGCTCCATGAGGGAAAACATTTTTAACAATGAAAGGCCCAGTCCAACGTGACCGAAGTTTACCAGGAAATAAATGCAATCTTGAATCATACAAAAGAACTTTTTGTGAAGGTTCAAAAGTTTTTCTAACAATAAATTTGTCATGAAAAACCTTCATTTTTTCTTTGTAGATTTTAGAATTTTCGTAAGCCTCATTCCTGATTTCTTCGAGTTCACTCAGTTGGAGTTTTCGTAACTTGCAAGCATCATTCAAGTTTGTGTTAAATGTTTTAATGGCCCAATAAGTTTTATGTTCAATTTCCACTGGCAAGTGACAAGGTTTTCCATAAA
Source organism: Boswellia sacra (assembly GCA_013180625.2). Taxonomy (NCBI): domain Eukaryota; kingdom Viridiplantae; phylum Streptophyta; class Magnoliopsida; order Sapindales; family Burseraceae; genus Boswellia; species Boswellia sacra. Next base: position 21,199 of record SNVD02010050.1, read on the forward strand.
CTAATCTATAAGGAGACATTTCCAATGATGTTTTGAAAGCAGTTCGGTAAGCCCAGAGTGCATCATTAAGTCTTAAAGACCAATCTTTACGATTTGGGTTAACCGTTTTTTCTAAGATCTATTTTATCTCCCTATTAGCTAATTCAACTTGTCCACTTGTTTGTGGGTGATAAGGTGTAGAAATTTTATGGGTTATTCCATATTTCTTCATTAAAGTTTCAAATGGTTTTTTACAAAAATGTGTACCCCCATCACTAATAATGGCTCGAGGAATTCCAAATCTACTTAAGATATTCTCCTTCAAGAATTTGACAACTGTTTTGTGATCATTGTTTCGACATGTAATTGCCTCGACCCATTTTGAAACATAGTCTACTGCAACAAGGATGTACACAAAACCAAATGACGGTGGAAAGGGTCCCATAAAATCAATACCCCAACAGTCAAAGATTTCAACAACAAGAATGGGATCTAAAGGCATCATGTTTCTTTTTGAAATGGATCCCAATTTTTGACAATTTTCACATGTTTTGCAAAATGCATGTGCATCTTTAAATAAGGTGGGCCAATAAAATCCATATTGCAAGATTTTAGCAGCTGTTTTTCTAGATGAAAAATGTCCTCCACATGCTTCGAAATGACAAAAGTTAATGACACTACTTACCTTATTGTCGGGTATGCATCTTCTTATTATTTGATCCGGACAATATTTGAAAAGATATGGATCATCCCAGTAAAAATTTTTCACCTCGGTTAAAAATTTTCTTTTGTCTTGAGCATTCCAATGAGGTGGCATTTTCCCTGTCGCAAGAAAATTTACAATGTTAGCAACCCAAGGTACAGTAGCAACGGAAAATAAAAATTCATCAGGAAAAGAATCATTGATAGGTGAAGTTTCAATTAATGTCTCTGTCGTTAGTCTTAAAAGATGATCAGCAACGACATTTTCGGCTCCTTTCTTATCCTTTATTGTGATGTTGAATTCTTGGAGCAATAAGATCCACTGTATCAATCTAGGTTTTGCATCCTGTTTAGTCATTAAATATCTCACAGCTGCATGGTCAGTGTAAACAATTGTTTGAGAGCCAATTAAATAAGATCGAAATTTGTCCAATGCAAATACTACTGCAAGTAGTTCTTTCTCAGTTGTTGTTTAATTCATTTGTGCATCATTTAAAGTCCTACTTGCATAGTATATTACATAAGGCTTACCTTCTTTTCTTTGTCCTAAGACAGCACCAACGGCATAGTCACTTGCATCACACATCAATTCAAAAGGCAAGGACCAATCAGGATATTGCATAATTGGAGCAGTTGTTAAAAGTCCAATTAGTGTATCAAAGGCATTTTGACATTCTTGAGTCCATTCAAAGGAAGTATCTTTTATTAAGAGGTTACAAAGAGGTTTAGATATAGCACTGAAATTTCTTATGAACCTCCTATAAAATCCAACATGCCCTAAGAATGAACGAACCTCTTTAACTGTTTTTGGTGGCGGCAAATGGGAAATTAATTCCACTTTTGCTTTATCCACTTCAATTCCTTTAGAAGACACCCATGACCCTAAACAATTCCTGAAGTGACGGTTAGCCCAAAGGCTACATGATAATTTTGATGATAACAATACACATTGATTAATTGAGATTTACTAACATGTTTATTTATGTGCCAGAGTAAGATCATTGAAATAATTTTAAAATCAAGAAGAGGCTTATTAAAATGAAGTGTTGAAGCTAAGGAGAAACTACATGTTAAAGGCACCAAAGTTTAAGAACAAGGATTGACTCAAGGAATGTGATACATGAGCAATGTTCAATCAATTGGTCATATATATCTTTACAAATATCCAAATGATGTGATTCTTGAGCTTTGGAAAGCTTACTCAATTTATAACATTTCATATGTTTTAATGAAATTCAAATTTCAAGTGCAAGGTTGTCCAAATCATCATGCAATTTGAAAGATAAATGGAAGCAGCTGACATGAGCACCGAATACTCCTTTGGACATATCTTGAGCTAGAAAAATCAAAATGACTTGATTCTTGCGGCATTGGAAAGATGACTTAATGAGGAACATTTCATATGTTTTGAAAAAAATTCAAATTTCAAACAGAAAGCCGACATAATTGACATGCAATTCGGTGGACTGACACAAAGAAGAGAAATCAACTCACATGAGCACCGAATGGTGTTTTGGCCATATCTTAAGATAGAGATATCCAAATTCTTTGAATCTTAATGTTTTAGAAAGATTATTCAAATATGAAGATCTTTTATGTTTTGAAGAAATTCAAATTTCAAACGGAAGGCTGACAGAATTATCATTCAAGTCGGTGGACTGACACATGGAGGAAAAATCAAGTCACATGAGCACCGAATGGTGTTTTGCCCATATCTTGAGCTACAGATATCCAAATGACTTGATTCTTGATGCGTTGGAAAGCTTATTCAAATGTGCAGATCTTTTATGTTTTAGAGATTTTCAAATTTCAAACGGAACATTGACAAAAATGGCAGACAAGATTACGGTTTTTATGGTGGGCAGAAAATTTGGAGATGGTGTCTTCACTTGCTCAAGTTCATCTCATTTGCCTATAAAATGAGCCCTTCTCCCATGCATTCAGCAAGACAAGAAGTGCAAGAGAAGCATTTTATCAAGCAAAAAGCAAAAAGAATATCAAGTCTAGAGAGCTTTTATATTATTTATCTACTCTTTGAAGAGAGTTGTACTTTTGTTGTAAAAATTATCCTTGTTCTTGTATTGTGGTGAGAGTGAGATATTCTTGTAAAGAATAATAGTTATCCTTCAAAGAACTCTTGTTGTGTGTTATCAAGGGTTGAAGAAGGTTTCCTGGTGAGTTGTTCATCATAAGAACTCTTGGTGTGGTGTTATCAAGTTTGAAGAAAGTTGCCTTTGGTGAGGTTGTTCATCAAGAAGAACTCTTAGGTGTGGTGTTATCAAGGGTTAAGGAAGTTGCCTTGGTGATGTTATTCATCAGAAGAAAACTCTTGGTGTGGTGTTATCAAGGGTTGGAAGAAAAAGTCTTGGTGAGGTTGTTCTCAAGCAAGTGTAAAGAATTCTACCACTTAGTTGAATCTTGCTCGTGGAGCTAGGAGCCCGTGGACGTAGGCAATGTTTGCCGAACCACGTACATCGAGTTTGCACTCTCTCTATCCCTATACTCTTTATATTTACTTGGACTTGTGAGTGTTTATTATTATTATTCTTTTGATTGCATCTTTGATAAATTCTAATTTTATCTTCTTCACCTTTATTCTCAAAGAAAGAGTTAAATAATTTTGAACTTTCAAGAAAAGTTTTCTAAATCCTTTTTGATAAATAAAAACCCAATTCACCCCCCCTCTTGGGTTGCCATACCTGGGTCAACAAGTGGTATCATAGCAAGGTTGCTCAATTTTTTTAAATCTTAATCGATTTTTGAGCTATGGCAACTTTTAATTCAACTTCATATGTTGAGGGACTTTCTATCTCTAGACCTCCATTTTTTAATGGAAGTGATTACTCTTTTTGGAAAACTAGAATGAGTATTTTCTTAAAATCTTTTGATTATGATTTGTGGTCTATTGTTTTGGAAGGACCTTTTGTTCCTACCAAAATTGAAAATGGATAAAGCATGCTTAAAGAACCTAAAGAGTTTAGTGAAGATGATAAAAAGAAATTGAGTTTGAATGCTAAAGCTATGAATGTGTTGTATTGTGCTCTAAATAGAAATGAGTTTAATAGAATATCTACTTGTTCTACGGCACAAGAAATATGGCACACACTTGAAGTAACTCATGAAGGCACTAGTCAAGTTAAAGAATCCAAAATTAGTATGCTAGTTCATAGTTATGAGCTTTTTTAAGATGAAATCGGATGAATCAATTTCTGAAATGTTTACTAGATTTACGGATATTATTAATAGTTTGAAATCTCTTGGTAAATCTTATTCTAATGTTCAAATGGTGAGAAAGATTTTTAGGTGTCTACCAAAATCTTTGGAGCCAAAGGTGACGGCAATTCAAGAAGCAAAGGACCTCACCAAACTACCATTAGAAGAACTTATGGATTCTCTCATGACTCGTGAAATCACCTTAAAGAAGAATGAAGAAGAAGATTGCAAAATGGCAAACATGTGCTTCATGGCTTTAAGAGAAAATGAGATAAGTATTCTAAACCATGATCCTAAGCTTTCATATGATGAATTACTTGAAGCATTCCAAAATTTACATGTGCAAGTTGATAAACAAAATTCAAAATCAATGCTTTCAAAAAGAAGTCAAAAATCATGTTATCTCAATTAGAAGAGTTGGTAGAAATAAATGAAGCTTTAGAAAATGAAAATGAAATTTTAGAGCAAAAAGATTTTGAAAGTTTGGAAAGTCAAATACATTTTTTAAAAACTGAAAATGAAGATTTTAAAACAAAAGGCGTTTGATAAATTAGAGAAGAAAATGTTATTTGAAAAAAGGAAAATAATGACTTAAGAAATATTGTTGATAGTTTTACAAAAATACAAAAAATTTGAATTCTATGTTACAAAACCAAAGGTGTGTTTTTGATTAAAAGAGGCTAGGATATAAAACTCATAAAAATCAAAAGTATTTTAAAAATTATTTTGCTCATGCATCTTCTAGGAACAATTCTAATCATTCATGTACTTATTGTGGAAGAAAAGGACACAAAGTGCATTCTTGCTATATTAAGAGAAATCCTAATTTGAAACAAATATGGGTTCCAAAAAGTATCAAAACTAACCCCCAGGACCCAAGAACTTTTGGGTACCAAAAAGTTACTCCTTGAATGTTGATTGTAGAGACAAAATGGCAAACACAAGTGGTACTTAGATAGTGAATGCTCAAGGCATATACCTCGAAGATGCCTCCAAATTTTCAAGATTAATCATGAAGAAAGGAGGCGATGTGACCTTCGGTGATAATGCCAAAGGAAGGGTAATCGAACATGGTGATATGGGTAACCCTTCTTCACCTATTATTGAAAATGTTTTGCTTGTTAATGGTTTGAAACATGATTTGATTAGCATTAGTCAATTGTGTGATAAGGATATTTTGTTGTTTTTTTAGCCTAATAGATGTGTGATTAAGGATTTTAGTAACAATAAGATATTATTTGTTGGTAATAGATGTGGGTAATATTTATACAATTGATATTGATGTTAAATGATCATGTAGAAAATTGTTTCATTGTTATGATGATGCTTGTTATGGCTAGCAGGTTAGGTCATGCTACATGGACACAATTTCAAAAATTTCTAAAAATGATTTAGTTGATGGTCTTCCAAAAATAAATTTGAAAAGGATAAGATTTGTGATGCTTGTCAATTTGGAAAACAAGTGAGAACTTCTTTTAAACAAAAGAAATTTATTTCAACAAATAAACCTCTACATTACTTCATTTGGATTTATTTGGACCATCAAGAACTCAAAGCCTTGGTGGAAAGTATTATGTTTTTGTTATTGTAGATGATTATTCAAGATTCACCTGGGTGTTATTCTTGAAAACTAAAAATGAGGCCACACAAGCTTTTTCAAAATTTGCAAAAAGAGTCCAAAATCAAAAAGGGTATTCTATTGTGTCCATTAGGAGTGATCATGGTGGTGAAGTAGACAGTGTTGTATTTGAAAATCTTGTGATGAAAATGGTTTTGAGCATAATTTTTCCTCACCTAGAACTCCACAACAAAATGGTGTTGTTGAAAGGAAAAAAAGGACTATCCAAGAAATGGCTAGGACCATGTTACTTGAAAATAATTTGCCAAAATATTTTTGGGCCGAAGCCGTTAATACCGCATGCGTTATAATCAATAGAGTCCATATTAGAGCTTTAATAAAGAAAACTCCTTATGAACTTTGGAAAGGAAGAAAACCCAACATTGGATTTTATTAAAGTTTTTGGATGTAAATGTTTTATTTTAAACACCAAGGATAAACCGTGTAAATTTGATGCAAAAGCCGATGTTGGAAGTTTTGTTGGCTACTCCAACCATAGTAAAGCATATAGAGTTTTTACAAAAAGACTCTTACTATTGAAGAATCTATGCTGTTGAATTTGAATGAAACTAATGTTATTTCTTCAAAGATTTAGATGATGATATTGTTGAGGTAGAAAGGCAAATCAAGGAATCAAGGCTTGATGAAACGAGCCAAGATGAATTACAACTTCAACAAGAAAAGCTTGTAGAAGTAAATGATTCTTCCCAAGAATTACCAAAGGAATGGAGGTATGCAAAAGCTCACCCTAAGATCTCATTATTGGTAAACCATCACAAGGTATGAAAACTCGATCTTCTTTTAAGAATTTTTGTAATCATTTTGCTTTTGTCTCTCAATTTGAACCAAAATCTTTTAAAGAAGCCGAAAATGAAGAAAGTTGGATTTTGGCTATGCAAGAAGAATTGAATCAATTTGAAAGAAATCAAGTTTGGGAATTAGTCCCTATACCCAAAAATCATTCTATTATAGGTACTAAATGGATTTTTAGAAATAAAGTAGATGAAAATGGCACCATTATTAGAAACAAAGCTAGACTTGTTGCTCAAGGATACAATCAAGAAGAAGGTATTGATTATGAGGAAACCTTTGCACCGGTTGCTAGATTAGAATCAATTAGAACGTTGTGTGCATTTGCATGTTATAAAAATTTTACATTATATCAAATGGATGTCAAAAGTGCATTTTTTAATGGTTACATTATGGAGGAAGTATATGTAGAGCAACCTCTTGGTTTTCAAAATCATGATTTTCCAAACCATGTTTTCAAACTCAAAAAGGCACTTTATGGCTTGAAACAAGCACCAAGAGCATGGTATGATAGATTGAGCAAATTTCTCATTGATAATGGTTTCGAAATGAAAAAGTTGATACTACTCTTTTTGTTAAAACAAAAAATGATGATTTATTAATTGTTCAAATCTATATTGATGATATTATATTTGGTGCTACTAATATTTCTATGTGTGAAGAATTTTCCAAGTGTATGCAACAAGAATTTGAAATGAGTTTAATGGGAGAATTAAATTTCTTCCTTGGACTTCAAATCAAGCAATCATGGATGGGATCTTCATAAATCAAGCTAAATACACAAGAGATCTTCTCAAGAAGTTTGGCATGGATAATTCAAGAACATATAACACACCTATGGGTACATTAACCATGCTTGACAAAGATGAGAAAGGAAAAGATGTTGAGGTAACAAAATATCGAGGTATGATTGGCTCTCTTTTGTATTTAACTACTAGTATACCTGATATTATGTTTAGTGTGTGTATGTGTGCTAGATTTCAATCTTGTCCAAAGTAATCTCACCTTAAGGCTGTCAAAAGGATATTTAGATATCTTCTTGGAACCATAAATCTAGGTCTTTGGTATCCTAAGTGTGATAATTTTGATCTAATTGGTTATTCCGATGCGGACTTTGCTGGAAGTCTTCTTGATAGAAGAGCACTAGTGCTCTTGCCATTTTCCTAGGACATGCATTAGTATCATGGGTTTAGTAGAAAACAAAAATATTCTGTTGCATTATCAACCCGCGGAAGCCGCGTAATTGCAGTAGGAAGTTGTTGTTGCCCAATCTCTTTGGATGAAACAAATTTTAAAAGATTATGGTGTGGTATTTGATCATATTCCCATCAAATGTGACAATACAAGTGCCATCAACATTTCAAAAAATCCATACAACACTCTAGGACTAAGCATATAGAGATTAGACATCATTTTATTAGAGATCATGTGCAAAAAGGTAATATTTCTTTAGAATTTGTTCCACCGAGAAACAATTAGCCGATATATTTACTAAACCCCTCAGTCAAGATAGATTTAGCATAATTAGAAGAGAATTAGGCATGTTGGATATGTCTTAATTTTGCTTTAATATGATAGCATATGTTAAGGGGGAGAATATATTTAGGGGGAGTAGTTAATTTGATTACATTTTTTTTTGATGATAACAAAAGGGGGAGAAATAGTTGGATTACTTATATTCATAACAAGTGCCATTCTTTTTGCTTATTGTTGATTTTATTTTCATTCTTGATTTTAGATTATATTTTAAAGCAATCAATGGTTTGTCATCATCAAAAAGGGGGAGATTGTTAGCCCTAAGGCTACTTGATAATTTTGATGATAACAATACACATTGATTAATTGAGATTTACTAACATGTTTATTTATGTGCAAGAGTAAAATTATTGAAATAATTATAAAATCAAGAAGGGGCTTATTAAAATGAAGTGTTGAAGCTAAGGAGAAGACTACATGTTAAAGGCACCAAAGTTTAAGTGCAAGGTTTGATTCAAGGAATGTGACACATGAGCAATATTCAATCAATTGGTCATATATTTCTCTACAAATGTCCAAATAATGTGATTCTTAAGACTTTGGAAAGCTTGCTCAATTTATAATATTTCATATGTTTTAAAGAAATTCAAATTTCAAGTATAAGGTTGTTCAAATCATCATGCAAGTTGAAAGACAAATGGAAGCAGCTGACATGAGCACCGAATACTCTTTTGGACATATCTTGAGCTAGAAAAATCAAAATGACTTGATTCTTATGGCATTAGAAATATGACTTAATGGGGAACATTTCATATGTTTTAAAGAAATTCAAATTTCAAATGGAAGGCCGACATAATTGACATGCAATTCGGTGGACTGACACAAAGAAGAAAAATCAACTCACATGAGCACCGAATGGTTTTTTAGCCATATCTTAAGATAGAGATATGCAAATGCTTTGATTCTCAATGTTTTGGAAAGCTTATTCAAAAATGCAGATCTTTCATGTTTTGAAGAAATTCAAATTTCAAATGGAAGGCTGACAGAATTATCATTCAATTTGGTGGACTGACACAAGAAAGAAAAATCAAGTCACATGAGCACCGAATGGTGTTTTGGCCATATCTTGAGTTACAGATATCCAAATGACTTAATTCTTGATGCTTTGGAAAGCTTGTTCAAATGTGAAAATCTTTTATGTTTTGCAGATTTTCAAATTTCAAACGGAACATTGACAAAAATGGCAGACAAGATTATAGTTTTTATGGTGGGCAGAAAATTTGGAGATGGTGTCTTCACTTGATTAAGTTCATCTCATTTGCCTATAAAAGGAGCCATTCTCCCATGCATTCAGGTAGTGCAAGAGAATCATTTTATCAAGCAAAAAGCAAAAGAAATATCAAGTCTAGAGAGCTTTTATATTATTTATCTACTCTTTGAAGAGAGTTATACTTTTGTTGTAAAAATTATCTTTGTTCTTGTATTGTGGTGAGAGTGAGATTTTCTTGTAAAGGATAAAAGTTATCCTTGAGAGAACTCTTTCCTTGGTGAGGTTGTTCATCAAGAAGAACTCTTGGTGTGGTGTTATCAAGAGTTGAAGAAATTTGCCTTGGTGAGGTTGTTCATCAAGAAGAACTCTTGGTGTGGTGTTATCAAGAGTTGAAGGAAGTTGCCTTGGTGAGGTTTTTCATCAAGAAGAACTCTTGGTGTGGTGTTATCAAGAGTTGGAAGAAAAAGTCTTGGTGAGGTTGTTCATCAAGCAAGTTGTAGAATTCTACAACTTAATGGAATGCCTAGCTTGTGGAGCTAGGAGCCCGTGGACGTAGGCAATGTTTGCCGAACCACGTAAATTGAGTTTGCACTCTCTCTATCCCTTTCCTCTTTACATTTACTTGCACTTGTAATTGTTCATTATTATTATTCTTTTGATTGCATCTTTGATAAATTCTAATTTCATCTTCTTCACCTTTATTCTCAAAGAAAGAGTTAAATAATTTTGAACTTTCAAGAAAAGTTTTCTAAATCCTTTTTGATAAATAAAAACCCAATTCACCCCCCCTCTTGGGTTGCCATACCTGGGTCAACAGTGACCATATAATGACATTTTTCCCAATTCAAAATAAGACCTTTTTCTACACACCTTTTTAGGACTTTTTCTAAATTTTCAAGACAATTATCAAAAGAGTTTCCAAAGACAGTTAAATCATCCATGAAAACTTCTAAACAATGCTCAACCATGTCACTGAAAATGCTTAACATGCAAAAGTGGCTGGGGCATTACAAAGTCCAAAAGGCATTCTCCTAAATGCAAAAGTGCCAAATGGGCACGTGAAATGTGGTCTTTTCTTGGTCTAATCAAGTGCAATGGGGATTTGATAGTAAGCCGATTATCCATCAAGAAAGCAGTAAGTAGGGGTTTCCTGCTACGCTTTCACAAGAATTTTGGTCAAAAGGTAAGGAAAATGGTCTTTTCTAGTGACAGCATTTAATTTTTCTATAATCAATGCACATCCTCACTAGATGATACACGATTTTTGGCATAATTCACACCTTTTTTCATTTTTAACATACTGTAATGCCAAAATTTCTTAGGTTACTACTTGTTTAGGGCTTACCCCACTTACTATCAGAAATAAGATAGATAATTCTACAATCAATGTTTGAGAACTTCAGCCCTAATGACCTCTTTCATGTGTGAATTTAATCTCCTTTGAGGTTGTTGAGATGTTTTGGCATTTTCCTCTAAATGTATTCTATGTGTGCAAATTAAAGGGTTAATGCCTTTTATATCATTTAAAGTCCACTCAATTGCATTTTTATGCCTTTTAAGCACTTCTATCAACTTACCTTGTTGCTCGCATGTGAGGGATGAAGAAATTACCACCGGATATGTCTGATTTTCCCCAAGATATGCATATTTCAGTCCTTCAGGTAAGGGCTTCAATTCTAGCTTGGGAGCTTCATCTTCCTTGCTTTCATTCATTTGCCCCCAATTCTTCAAATCTTGATTTTGAGCCTTTTTCCATCACCTGTGCACAATCCAATAAAGAGCATATATCAGAAAGATAAGACTCTAGTTCCATGCTTGATTCTAATGAATTCACTAGAGAAGTTTCCAAAGGGTCAGAAGAACTCCCTTTTTGGATGTGATCTTCCAACCTAGATTCATTACATTGCTTCATCAACTTCAATTCATCTTCTTCTATCATTTGGGTTGTTTCCACAGATTAAAAACCATTAAGTTATAATGTCATGTTCCCAAAATGATAGCTTCATGACTCCCATTCCTGCAATTAATCAAAGCATTAGAAGGAGCTAGCTAAAATGGACGCCCTAAAACTAACAGGAATTGAAATTTCTTACTTCCACTGGTTGTGTGTCCAAGACGATAAAATCCACTGGTTAAATTAATTTATCGACTTGAACTAACACATCTTCTACTATTCCTCTTGGTACTTTAATTGATCTATCAGCAAGCAAAAGATTGACAGAAGTTGGTTTTAACTCACCTAGATTGAGTTTTTGAAAAACTGAGTATGGAAGCAAATTCACACTAGCACCAAGATTAAGTAAAGCTTGTTCAATTTTATGGTCTCCAATAACACATGAAATTGTAGGACAACCTGGATCCTTATATTTCACTGTATTATTATTTTGAAGAATAGCACTTACTTGCTCGGCTAGAAAGGCCTTCTTTTTCACATTTAGTTTTCTTTTCACAGTGCACAAGTCTTTCCAAAACTTTGCATAAGAAGGTACCTGTTTGATCACATCAAGCAAGGGAATGTTGACCTTTACCTGTTTGAAATTTTCAAAGATTTCAGAATTGTGAGTTGGCTTCTTTGGTGTAGCTAATGCTTGAGGAAATGGAGGCACAGATGAGGATTTGGTTTCTTCTTCACTAGGTGTTGGGTTGGCAGTCTCTTTCTGTCCTTTAGAGATCGATTCTTCTTCTTTCTCATAAGGATTAGGAATGTGTTTTTCAACAACCTTACCATTGCGAAGGGTCATGACTGACTTGGCTTGGTCAAAATAATGGTTATTTGAATTCCCTGCATTGAGAGTTAGATTGATCTTTGGGGTTTTGCAATGTTTGAGAAGGAAATTTTCCTTTCTCTTGGATGCTACATGTAGATGCAAATTTTGCAAGAGTTTCTGACAAATTTGCTAGTGTTTGAGCAGTTTGACTATTGAAAGTCTCTTGCTTTGTAATGAATGAATGCAATGTTTCTTCACAGTCATTCCTAGGAGGAGGAGCATATGCATGATCATGAGAATTTTGAAAATTTTGTCGTGTTTGAAAAGGGACTTGTGAAGATTGTGCTTGATTATCATTTTTTCAGCTAAAATTTGGATGATTTCTCCAACCAGGATTGTAGGTTTGTGAATATGGATTGTGATTTGGCCTTTTGAAAGTGTTCAAGGCATTGGCTTCTTCATGGAAACATTCCCTAAAGGCAGGCAAAGTTGAGCAATCATCAGTAGAATGGTCATTGTCATCACAGATGTTACAGACATTTTCTTGAATAGATTTCAATTGACCACTCTTTTTCATTTCTAAAGCCTCGACTTTTCTAGCTAGGGATGCATATTTGGCTTGAAGGTCATGGTCTTCCCTAAGGTTGTAAATACCTCTATTGGATATTGAGGTTTGGGCCTTGCTTGGTACCTCATAGGTGCCAGCAGTGTCCCAATTTTGTGCCTTTTCTGCTAAGGAATCTAGGAAGTCAAGTGCTTCCTTAGGGTCTTTTTCTTTAAATTCTCCTCTACACATTAATTCTACTAGTTGCCTATCTTGAGGTGTTAACCCTTCATAGAAGTGTGTAACTATTCTCCAAGTTTCAAACCCATGGTGAGGACAGGCATTAAGTAGTTCCTTTATACCTATCCTAACATTGGTAAAGGGTTTCCCCTTGTTTCTGAGAGAAATCAGAAATTTGTCTTTTAAGAGAATTTGTTCTATGGGTAGGAAAAATTTTTTTCAAAAATTGTTGTTTCATCTCATCCATGAACTGATGGAATTCGACCTCAAATTTTGTAGCCATGTTCTAGCTTTATCTTTTAAAGAAAAAGGAAAAAACTTTAATCTAATGGTGTTTATGCTACAATTTGGGTCAGTGTAGGAGCTACATACCTCTTCAAAGAGTTTCAAGTGCGAATATGGGTTCTCCATGTCAAGGCCATGAAAAGTGGGTAGAAGTCGAACAAAACTTGGTTTGAAATTGAAATGGATTGAATCTGGAGGAGAACCTACACAAGATGGTGCCTATCCTTACCGGATTCTGTAGTCTTTGAGGTTCCTTCGTTTGGTTTGATCATTTTGTTGCGAACGGTTTTGTCCCCTTCATCTGTGAATATTTCTACATGATTGTCGGCCATGTTTTCTAATGAAGATGATGTTTTTTTAACAAGTCTACCACTAGATGTTCGTGATCAAATTTTCATGCAAGAAAGAGAGAAGAAAAGATGAACACACAAAAAAATAAAAAATTTAGATCTAAGATGAGAAAAGAGAACACTTACAATTTTGCACGCCAATTTTTACCTTCCCCGGCAACGGCGCCAAAAACTTGACACATCCGAAAAAGGATTGCCTCCCAAGTATAAGAGTGTCGAAGTAATAAAACCCGGTGAGACCGGGGTCGATCCACGAGGAAGGAGATTTTAGCGCTCAAATTATAAGCTAAGCAAATACGATATGATGATTCAAAGATATGAGAAGATAATATCAACAATGGATGAGAATAATTAAAATGCGCAAGTAAAAGGAATTAACACAATAATAATGAAAGCTAAGGTTAGGGGATCCGCCTTTGATATTTCAAATAAGGATAATTAACCCATTTTAGTTATATGAATTATATTTGTTTCATTACCAATATTTATACCACTTCTTGTAAATGGGTTCAAGCATCCAATGTGCCAATCGTCATATGTCTACAACAAATCAAGGTTCCTAACTAGATTCGTGTCGGTAAGGAAGAACCATACATCATCTAGAAAGGATCCAAGCATTTGATGTGCCAAGGATTGTCGACAATGGATCAAGACCTCCACTTTACGAGTGGTGTCAAGATTGATTACGAAATTAAATATAAATCATATTGAATAAACATTATAAGATTAAGATTATTAAGCACATATTAAGGGTTAGAGAATCCTTATTCTCATATCAAGGGTTTCACCCTTTCACCTTAGCAAAAGAGAAATTAGAAGAACATTATAATAGAAAGAAAATAAAATGCAAGAAAAAGGAATTCATTAATAACATAAACACACAAAACACAATACAAGATCCTAGCCAAAGCCAAAATGTTCCAGCCAAGGCCAAGATGCCCTAATGGGTCACAAGGCACCTCTATTTATAGATACATCCAGGGGCAAACTTGTCAAATTACAAGGTCATAATTGTCAAATATTAGTTGTAAATATCTTTGACAATTGGGATCATTAGGCACCGACTTTGACCATCAATTTTGACATCGAAATGTTGTGAATTTTAATCACATGTTTTCATGAAAGTTGTAGATATTTCTCTCAGCTTTCTAGAACATATTGATTTGCACAATTTGGATACGTATTTTGAGAGATACGGTCTAAATACTGAGGCCTGGTCAGACTGGGTCGAGACTGTAGATGGGTTCACTTCAAGCCCAATTTTGGTCCACTAAGAGCCCGAATTTGATGATGTTTGTGAAATGCAATCTTGTAGACAATTAAATCAGCTTTTCAAAACATTAAGAATTGCACCATTCTGATCTATAAATAGAGAGTTATGCCCATTTTACCGAACCTGTAACAAAACCAAAATTAAGATAAATTAATTCTAAAGATGCAAATGCTACAAATATGCTTAAGTTGAGGAATTTAATGACACCATTAATGCAATATGATGAACTAAACTCTTATAAAACATGCATATTTAAGTGTTCATCAACCAACTTTAAAAGCCACGGAGTACCGTATCTGCCACTTGACCGGGAAACAAAATAAAAATACACAACTAAAATAAACACACACAAAATAAAATAAAAACAAACTATAAATGATAGCAAAAATCAAGAACAAAAATATGGCACCGATGGATGAAATTTGAACAATCGTAAAAGAAAAGCCAAAAGAAGAATCTCTTCGAAAGTAATTTACCACGGTCAAAAATATGCCATTGGGGTGGTACCTTTCTTTTTCCTTTATTTGTAAGAATGGAAGAGATTACCACTAGTTGAATTTGTTTATCCTTGAGGCATGCATTTTTGAGTGTGGATGTTTCTTCCTGCCTTTGTTCAAAACATGGCTCCCAACTCTTAATCTCTTTCAACTGTATAAAATCAAGTAATGAGAATTCTTTAGAAGCAATGGGCACTAGTTGCATACTTGGTTCAAATGAAATGGTTAACCCAATTTCTGAAGGACTTGAAAAATTCTCATTTTGAGTATAGTCTTCCACGTTAGTTTTTGTCCTATTAGATTCCTCATTTTCATCATGCTCGAAAAATTCATTAATATCAAAATTTTGGTTAAATTTCTTTGCATGATGCATAAGTGAGGATTCGGTCTTTTCTTTGTTAGGTGTAAGTTGATTAACCTCTTCCTTACCCTTTAGGATTGATTCATCATCTTTCTCATAAGGGTTAGGAATATGTTCTTGATCAACCTTACCATCATGAAGAGCACTTACCGAATCTTCGAGAAGAGCAGTTATCGAATCTTCGAGAAGAGCACTTACCGAATCTTCATCTAGATGTTGGCTACTTGGATTACTCACATGTAGATTGATGAGGTTTGGCTTGAGTTGAGATGGAAACACACCTTTCTCATGAGTACTAAATGCAAATGCAAGTATTTCAAGAGCATCATTCAAGTTTGCCATAGTTTGAGCAACTTGACTATTAAAATCTTCTTGCTTTGCAATGAATGAATTCAATGTTTCTTCGAGATCCTCATAACATGCCTGATCATGAGATTTTTGAAAATTTTGAAATGACTGAAAGGGAGGTTGATAAGATTGTGCATGATTATCATTCCTCCAATCAAAATTCAAGTGATTTTTCCATCCAAAATTTTGTGAGTAAAGATTAGGATTTGACCTTTGAAAAGTGTTGACATTTAATTCTCTGCACAGCAATACCAATTCTTTTACGAAATTATCCTTCATTCTTGTTCATGTGCACTCTTGACCATTGCAACAATTTGCACCCCTTGATGATCCATCATGATTCTCATGGATTGTAACACTCCTGTGTCAAGCTCCCCTGGTTGAGAAAGACTCGTCCTCGAGTCTTGGTTGTTGTTTTCACCAAGATAAGGACTAAGGTCAGAGACATTGAATGTGTTGGAAACACCGTAATGCTCAAGTAGCTCAACTTTGTAAGCATTCTCTCCAATGCATTGTAAAACTTTGAATGGTCCATCAGCTCTAGGCTTCAACTTGGCATATTTGCCTGGAGGAAACCTTTCTTTTCTAAGGTGTATCCACACTAGATCTCCTTCTTTGAACTCATAATACTTCCGATGTTTGTTTGTTGTAGCTTTATACTTCTCATTTTGCTTCAAAATCTTCTCTCGAACTTGTTCATGCAGCTTCTTGTGTCTTAGCTCTCTCCTCTGCATCACTGCTAAATTGAGTTTTGGAAGGAATAGGAGCTAACTCCAAAGGACTTATTGGATTCTTGCCATAAACAACCTCAAAAGGACTATGACCAGTGGTTTGACTTGATGATCTGTTGTACGCAAACTCAACTTGAGGTAAAACAAGATCCTGCTGCGTTCGCACTAGCAAGTATACTAGTCCCACAAGTAATAAAGTGATAAGTAAGATATCGTTCCCACGAGGATTGATTCTAATTGAATTTGTTATTTTACAGCAAAAACAGAATAGACGGGGGGTTTTGTTGATTGGTTAACTAGATGAAATATTAATGCAAGTAAAGAATAACAAAACATAAGTTAATTTGAATGAAAAATCAATGAGAGAAACCTGGTTAAGGGATCCTTCTCTGCCACAAGATATGGATTTGCTAATTAATCATAGAATTTTCATCCAATTACACCATTGAAATTATCAACCGTAGATAACAACAAGCTCTGTTATCCCAATCTTTCCTTACTTTGTTGTTAAATAAAACAAGCTCTTTATTTAATCTCTAACCATTAAACAACCTAGAACAAGCTCTCTAAATTTAATTCAATGGAAGCATTACGATAGAAAGATAGGTTGATCTAAGCAATAACCACACAAGTTCGGATTATTTAACTTAGGTTGTATTCTCCAATTGCAATCTCTGATCACAATTTTGCTACTAATGATTGGAAATTCATGACAATTACGGATCAAGATTTCTAATCTAGCAATAGATAACAACAGATTATATTCAGTTGGCCATTCCAAATACAATCAGTAAGCAATCATAAGCATTAGATATGGGAAAATACAAGCAACTTCAATTAGGGAATTGGATAACAATTTCTTACACAATCAACTCACAAAAACCATATCAGGGGCTTTGAAATCACCCTCAACCAATTCAGATTCAATTACACATGTTCAAGACTGTCATAAATACAATACAATACATAGCAATTCCAGAAATTGAAAGGGAAATGATAAACTTAGCAAATCTGATGAAATCTCTTAGGATTTGTAGTTCTTCCTCTTTCCAAGCCTTCAATATCCTTCAAGAACTCCAAGAGATGAGAGAAATCCAAAGATGCAGCCTCCTCCACGTTCTCCCCTCTTTCAGTTATCAAAATAAAACCCTAAAATGTGTTTAAATACTCTGCTACAGTGCTTGCTACAGTGCCCCGTATTATACATTCTACAGTGGCTTGTGGAATTATATTTCTATACATCTCACACTGTTTTGATTAGAACTTTTGGTACACTGAATGGATTTATAAACCGTAAATTTCTCCAGAAAATAGACTTCGAGAGCTTTCCAACGGTATATAATATGTCGTCGGGTTCTGATAGGTGTCTATTTATGTATTACTTTTATATCAATTCGTCTATGTTTCTTTGCTATATTCCTTGGTATTTTTATGTTTTTGTGTGGTTTTGATGTTTGTAGGAGTTTTGGAGCAACTTGCACAAAAATTGAGTAAAACCCTTCATTTTCACCTCTGCTAGTCAACCATCTTCTCGGATTTAATTGTATTGATATACAATGAACCCGATGACATATTATATACCGTTGGAAAGCTCTCGAGTCTATTTTCTGGAGAAATTTACGGTTTATAAATCCATTCAGTGTACCAAAAGTTGTAATCAAAACAGTGTGAGATGTATAGAAATATAATTCCACAAGCAACTGTAGCATGTATAATACGGGGCACTGTAGCAAGTCACTGTAGCAGAGTATTTAAACACATTTTAGGGTTTTATTTTCATTACTTGAAGAGGGGAAAACGTGGGAGGAGGCTGCATTTCTGGATTTCTCTCATCCCTTGGAGTTCTTGAAGGAGAAGAAGATTTTGAAAGAGGAGGAACTACAATTCCAAGAAGATTCATCTACAAAGAAGATTTTCAAAGAATTTGCTAAGTTCTTTCTTTCCTTTCAATTCTGGAATTTCTCTGTATTGTATTTGTTATTCTGATTGAATATGTGTAACTAAATCTGAATTGGTTGAGGGTGATTTCAAAGCTCTTGATATGGATTTTGTGAGTTGATTGTGTAGAAATTGTTATCCAATTCTCTAATTGAAGTTGCTTGTATTTTCCCATATCTAATGCTTATGATTGCTTACTGATTGTATTTGGATGGCCAACTGAATATAATCTGTTGTTGTCTATTGCTAGATTAGAAATCTTGATCCGTAATTGTCATGAATTTTCAATCATTGGTAGCAAAATTGTGATCAGAGATTGCAATTAGAAAATACAACCTAGGTTAAATAATCTGAACTTGTGTGATTATTGCTTAGATCAACCTATCTTTCTCATCGTAATGCTTCCATTGAATTAAACTAAGAGAGCTTGTTCTAGGTTGTTTAATGGATAGAGATTAAATAAAGAGCTTGTTTTATTTAACAACAAAGTAAGGGAAGATTGGGATAATAGAGCTTGTTATTATCTACTGTTGATAACTTCAATGCTGTAATTAGATGACAATTCTACAATTAATTCGCAAATCCATATCTTGTGGTAGAGAAGGATCCCTTAACCAGATTTCTCTCATTGATCTTTCTTTCAAATTAACTTCTGTTTTGTTATTCTTAATTTGCATTCTTATTTCATTTAGTTAATCATTCAACAAAACCCCCCCTGTTTAGTTTATTGTTGCTGGAAAATAACAAATTCAATTAGAATCAATCCTCGTGGGAACGATATCTCTTATCACTTTATTACTTGTGCGACTAGTATACTTGCTAGTTTCGAACGCATCAAGTTTTTGGCGCCGTTGCCCGGGATTGATTTTCTAATCGATTTGTTATTTTGTTTTCATTGTTGATTCATATTTTATTTGTTTTTCTTTTCTAATTGTTTGTGTTTAGACAACATGGCAGTAAACTTCTATCAATTCAGTAGCGGATTTGAGCCACAAGTACCATGGAGAGTAAATGAGGTAAGCACTCCGAACATTGAACAACAACTTTCTGAGCTAACCTCTCCTGTGGAAAACATGGCTGTAGGAGATATGCAAAAATCTTATGAATGTGGGGTATATTCTACGATGGAGCATCCAATCGACATGTATCCAACTTTACAAGAAGAATATATGGAGCAAGCCAATGCCATGGGTGGATTTCCAGGACAAACGAGGCAATGGTATGATCCTTTCTCTAGCACTTACAATGCTGGATGGGAAGATCAACATAATTTCAGTTACTGGAATCATCAACCAATCACTCCAAATGTGTTACCAAATCGGCCGCAAAGTTTCAATCAACCTAGAGTGCAGCAACCATTTCAAATGCAACCACCACCAATGCCACATCCAGCACCGCAACCAGCTTCGCAAAACTCATGTATGTCTCTCGAAGATATTGTTAATGCACTTGCCACTAACACAATGCAATTCCAGCAGGAACCTGGGGTAAGTATCCAAAACCTGGCAAATCAAATGGGACAATTGGCTACTAGCATGAGCAAATTCGAGGGCCAAGACTCAAAAAAATTATCTTCTCAAACGGTGATCAATCCAAGCGAGACTGCTAGTGCGATAACTTTGCAAAGTGGAGAGCAATTAGATGTCTTACCGGGAAAATCACAAACTGATGAAGGAGATGACACCACATCCACCATGAACAAAACATTGACTTCTCATGTAAATCCTATAACTCCCATTCCTTCATATGTTACTCCTCCACTTTTTCCTAGTAGATTTGCAAAATCGAAGAAGGAGGAACAAGAACAGAAAATCCTAGAAACTTTTTGCAAAATCGAGGTAAATATACCACTTCTGGATTCTATCGAGCAAGTACCTCGTTATACAAAACGTCTCAAGGAGTTATGCACCAACAAGAGAAATTTAAAAGGTAATGAGAAAGTAAGTGTGGGGGAAAATGTTTCAGCTGTATTGCA
The DNA here is from genome assembly GCA_013180625.2 of Boswellia sacra. NCBI lineage: Eukaryota > Viridiplantae > Streptophyta > Magnoliopsida > Sapindales > Burseraceae > Boswellia > Boswellia sacra. Next base: position 41,517 of record SNVD02010050.1, read on the forward strand.
AAGAAAAATTCCTCCGAAATGCAAAGATCCAGGTACTTTCACCATTCTATGCACCATTGATAATACCAAGTTTGAAAGAGCTACGTTAGATTTAGAAGCATTTATTAACATCATGCCATATTCTATTTATGCTTCTTTAAATCTTGGACCTTTTGCTGAAACTGATATTACCATTCAACTTACCAAAAGTGTTGTGGAAGATGTGCTTGTGCAGGTGAATCAATTGGTTTTCCCAGCAAACTTTTATGTCCTTGAAATAGAGGATGAGACATCCCCTAATCCAACACCGATTCTTTTAGGGAGACCATTCTTGAAAACTGCTAGAAACAAGATTGATGTTCATGATGGCACTCTGACCATAGAGTTTGATGGCAAGGTGATGTGTTTTAATATTTTTGAGGAAATGAGGTACTCTAATGACTTGCATTCTGTTTTTGCAGTTGACGTTATTGATTATTTGCCACAACAATGTTTTGAGTTAACTCGCAAGAATGGAGTGGATGTTTCTATTAGTGAACACATAAGGATAGAAAGTTTCAAAGAACCAAGAAAGCTGATACAAGTGTCTAAAGAAGTGGAGGAAGCTGTGACAAGCTTGGATGAGACTATAGCTATCACCACAAATAGGTATGATGTTTTGTAAATTGAATTGCCTTTATCTAATGAGAAACTTCTTCCTTCTGTGATGAAAGCCAATCCCTTGGAGCTTAAGTCACTTCCAGATCATTTGAATTATGGATTCTTGGGTGAGAATGATACTTTGCGAGTTACAATGGAAATGGGCCTTGCACGAATACAAGAAGATAAACTCGTTCGAATACTTACAGATCACAAATAGCTATTGAGTGGACAATTGTTGAAATCCAAGGCCCATCCATATGCATTGACCGTATCTTGTTAGAAAAGGGATCCAAGCCCATTAGAGAAGCACAACAGAAATTGGATCCTCCCATGATGGAACCAACGTCGGGCTGAGGACGTTAAACCAAGCGCTTTTTGGGAGGCAACCCAATGTTTTTGAAAAATAAAAAAAAGAAGAAAAGAAAAATAAAATGAGGTAGTAATGATCAATTTTTTGTGTCTCGAGGAGATTCCATTCGTAGGCTATCAAATTGATCAGATTTTATCTCTCTTTGACATCTGTCTCATTTGTTTTTATTTGTTTTTACTTGTTTTTTTACTTTTGTTTGTTATTGTGTTGTTATCTTTTTTATGTGTCTTTAGTTTCGTCTCTACTCTTTTCTTTTCCTTCCTTTGTTTAATTTGATTATTTCATACTTCGAATTCATTTGTGCAACAGCTTGGGAAAACATTCGAAGGGGAGTTGAAACCATTGCCCGAAGGTTTGAAACGTGCATATCTTGGAGAAGAACAGACTCAATCGCATTATCGGTAATATCTCTCCTTTTCTTCTCTTCAATGGATGCCGATATCTTTCTGTCGAACTTTCGTAAATATTTTCCTTCACTTCCTCAAAATGCTGTGTTCAAAATTTATAAAGTACGGATGACTAGACTTTGGGCATTGATGCTCCTAAATGTGCCTGCTGATATCCGATGGCTTATCGAAGCCAAGGTGAGATTTTCCGGTAAGCCGGACATTAATCTCGCAAAATACATGCCTGGTCTAGGAAAGAGCTACTACGCCAAGAGGCGAAGAGCGAAAAGGTTACAAGTATGTTATAAATGTTCTAGATGGAATTGTAACCAGACTTGTCGTTCATTAGGTTTTGCGTCCAGGAATAGAGAAGATAAACTTTCATTTAGTAAGAATGGTGTGAGTAATGAGTCGCTGGATAATGTTTTGTTAACTCTCGAGTCACATTCTTGTGGACTTGTTCAGCGTGAATTGCTTATCTATGGACACAATTTCGTGATGAATTGCAGTGTTATAGTCTAGGGAATCTGACTAAAAACGACCCTGTTTGCCAGTTTATAAGAAAACTGGATGGGAAGCAAATCCCCGACTCATAGAAGGCGTTTTCAGCCGTTAC
>SNVD02010052.1:0-43191 GCA_013180625.2 Boswellia sacra
ACGTTAGGTATTATGCGATTCAAGTGCAAGACAGTTTAGAAAATGACATTTGAGAATATGCAAAACGGATATATACACACGTAAAACTCTCAAATTTGACACATGGGGACATAATTTCGGTGGGGGTTGCTCGATGCAGATTTATCGCCCCAAGATTTGAAAAATGAGATATGCTTTCGGCGGGTTTGACAAAACCTACACACTTGTCTCCCACGTGAAGCATGAATATGGAAATACACTTTTCGGTGGGGTTTTACAAAAACCGCCAACTGGTCTCCCACGTGAAGCATGAAAAGTAGAGATATACTTTTCGCGGAGGTTGACAAAACCTCCCACTTGTCTCCACGTGTGCCTTATATCATGGGGTACTTTCCATATGGTTTTGTCAAAAAGAAAACTTGAAATTAAAACAAACAAAATCAACAAACAACAACAACACAAAAAAAACAACATTGATAATCAGATCAAACGAAACAAGAAAGAAATAAAATTCGACAACAACAACACACATTCAAATATACAAGTAGTTGTGATTGTGGCCCACATCTTCCTCTGGTTTTACGTCCAGGAACGGCTGAAACGCCTTCTATGAGTCGGGGATTTGCTTCCCATCCAGTTTTCTTATAAACTGGCAAACAGGGTCGTTTTTAGTCAGATTTCCTAGACTTTAAACATCAATTCGTCACAATTTGTGTCTCAGAAATTAAGCAATTCACGCTGAACAGTCCACAAGAATGTGACTCGAGAGTTACCAAACATTTATCCAACGACTCATTACTCAAACCATTCTTAATAAACGAAGTTTTACTCTTCTCTGTTTCCTAGACAGCAAAACCTAATGAACGACAAGTCTGGTTACAATTCCATCTAGCACATAAATAACATACTTGTAACCTTTTCGCTCTTCGCCTCTTGGCGTAGTAGCTCTTTCCTAGACCAGGCATGTATTTTGCGAGATTAATGTCCGCCTCACCGGACAATCTCACCTTGGCTTCGATAAGCCATCGGATATCAGCAGGCACATTTAGGAGCATCAATGCCCAAAGTCTAGTCATCCGTACTTTATAAATTTTAAACACAGCATTTTGAGAAAGTGAAGGGAAATATTTACGAAGGTTCGACAGAAAGATATCGGCATCCATTGAAGAGAAGAAAAGGAGAGATATTGCCGATAATGCGATTGAGTCTGTTCTTCTCCAAGATGTGCACGTTTCAAACCTTCGTGCAATGGCTTCAGCTTCCGTTTAGATGTTTCCACAAGCTGCTGCACAAATGAGCTCAAAGCACAGAGTAATCAAATTGAACAAAAGAAAAGAAAAGAAAAGAGCAGAAACGAAACTAAAGACACATAAAAGAGATAACACTACAATAGCAAACAAAAGTAAAAAACAAGTAAAAAAAATATAAAAACAAATAAGACAGATGGCAAAGATAGATAAAACCTGATCAATTTGATGGCCTATGAAAGGAATCTCCTCGGGACACAAAAATCGATCATTATTACCTCATTTTATTTTTCTTTTCTTCTTTTATTTTATTTTTCAAAAACATTGGGTTGCCTCCCAATAAGCGCTTGGTTTAACGTCCTCAGCCCAACGTTGGTTCCATCATGGGAGGGTCTAATCTCCGTTGTGCTTCTCTAGTGAGCTTGGATCCTTCTTCCAACAAGAATTGGTGCATGCATATGGCTGGGCCTTTGATGTTAGCAATCGTCCACCCAATAGCTATTTTGTGATCTGTAAGTATTCGGACGAGTTTCTCTTCTTGTATTCGTGCAAGGCCCATTTTCACCTGGCAAAGTATCATTCTCACCCAAGAATCCATGATTCAAATGATCTGGCAGTGACTTAAGCTCTAAGGTATTGGCTTTCGTCACAGAAGGAAGAAGTTTCTCATTAGATAAAGTAAATTGAATGTACGAACCATCATACCTATTTGTGGTTATTGCTATGGTCTCATCTAAGCTTGCCACAGCTTCCTCCATTTCTTTGGACACTTGTATCAAAATTCCTGACTCATTGGAATTTTCTGTCCCTATATGCTCACTAATAGCTACATCCAATCCATTCTTGCAAGTTAACTCAAAGTATTGTTGTGGCAAAGAATCAACAACGTCACTGCAAAAACATAAAAAAAAAAAAAAAAAAAAAAAAGATGTAAGTCACTAGAAGTACCTCAATTGCCTCAAAATATTGAAACATATCACCTTGCCATCAAACTCTATGATGAGAGTGCCATCATGAACATCAATCTTGGTTCTAACAGTTTTCGAGAATGGTCCCCCTAAAAGAATCGGAGTTGGATTAGGAGATGTCTCATCCTCTATTTCAAGGACATAGAAGTTTGCTGGGAAAACCAATTGATTCACCTGCACAAGCACATCTTCCACAACTCTTTTGGTATATGCATTAAAACGATCAGCAATTTGAATGGTAAAACCAATTTCCGCAAAAGGTCCAAGATTTAAAGAAGCATAAATAGAATATGGCATGATGTTAATAGATGCTTCTAAATCTAACATAACTCTTTCAAACATGGTTTTAGCAATGGTGCATGGCATGGTGAACGTACCTGGATCTTTGCACTTTGGAGGAATTTTCCTTTACAATACAGCTGAAACATCTTCCCCCACACTTACTTTCTCATTTCTTTTTAACTTTCTTTTGCTGGTGCATAACTCCTTGAGACATTTTGTATAATGAGGTACTTGCTCGATAGCATCCAGAAGTGGTATATTTACATCGATTTTGTGAGAAGTTTCCAGGATTTCTTGTTCTTGTTCCTCCTTCTTCGATTTTGCAAATCTACTAGGAAAAAGTGGAGGAGTAACATATGAAGGAATAGGAGTTATAGGATTTACCTGAGAAGTTAATGTTTTGTTCATGGTGGATGTGGTGTCATCTCCTTCATCAGTTTGTGATTTTCCTGGTAAGACATCTAATTACTCTCCACTTCGCGAAGTTATCGCACTAGCAGTTTCGCTTGGATTGATCACCATTTGAGAAGATAATTTTTATGTGTCTTGGCCCTCGAATTTGCTCATGCTAGTAGCCAATTGTCCCATTTGATTTGCCAGGTTTTGGATACTTGCCCCAGTTTCCTGCTGGAATTGCATTGTGTTAGTGCCAAGTGCATTAACAATATCTTCGAGAGACATACCTGAGTTTTGCGAAGCTAGTTGCGGTGCTGGATGTGGCATTTGTGGTGGTTGCATTTGAAATTGTTGCTGCACTCTAGGTTGATTGAAACTTTGTGGCCGATTTGGTATCACATTTGGAGTGATTGGTTGATGATTCCAGTAACTGAAATTATGTTTATCTTCCCATCCAGCATTGTAAGTGCTAGAGAAAGGATCATACCATTGCCTCGTTTGTCCTGGAAATCCACCCATGGCATTGTCTTGTTCCATATATTCTTCTTGTAAAGTTGGATACATGTCGATTGGATGCTCCATGGTAGAATATACCTCACATGCATAAGATTTCTGCATATGTCCTACAGCCATGTTTTCCACAAGAGAATTTAGCTCAGAAAGTTGTTGTTCAATGTTCGGAGTGCTTACCTCATTTACTCTCCAATGTAGTTGTGGCTCAAATCCGCCACTGAATTGATGGAAGTTTATTGCCATTTCGTCTAAACACAAACAATCAAAAAAGAAAAACAAACAAAAATATGAATCAACAATGAAAACAAAATAACAAATCAATTAGAAAATCAACCCCCGGCAACGGCGCCAAAAACTTGATGCGTTCGAAACTAGCAAGTATACTAGTCGCACAAGTAATAAAGTGCTAAGTAGATATCGTTCCCACGAGGATTGATTCTAATTGAATTTGTTATTTTCCAGCAAGAATAAACTAAACAGGGGGGGTTTTGTTGATTGATTAACTAAACTTAATACGAAAGCAAATGAAGAATACCACAAAGCAAAGTTAAATGGAGTGAAAAATCAATGAGAGACACTTGGTTAAGAGTTCATTCTCTGCCACAAGATATGAATTTGTGAATTACCATAGAATTGTAATCCAATTACAGCATTGAAGTTATCAACCGTAGATAACAACAGCTCTGTTATCCCAATCTTTCCTTACTTTGTTGTTAAATAAAACAAGCTCTTTATTTAATCTCTATCCATTAAACAACCTAGAACAAGCTCTCTAATTTTAATTCAATGGAAGCATTACGATGAGAAAGATAGGTTGATCTAAGCAATAATCACAGAAGTTCAGATTATTTAACCTAGGTTGTATTTTCCAATTGCAATCTCTGATCACAATTTTGCTACTAATTATTGGAAATTCATGACAATTACGGATCAAGATTTCTAATCTAGCAATAGACAACAACAGATTCTATTCAGTTGGCCATTCCAAATACAATCAGTAAGCAATCATAAGCATTAGATATGGGAAAATACAAGCAACTTCAATTAGAGAATTGGATAACAATTTCTTACACAATCAACTCACAAAATCCATATCAAGGGTTTTGAAATCACCCTCAATCAATTCAGATTTAGTTACACATATTCAGACAGAATACAAATACAATACAATATGGAGACATTCCAGAAAATGAGAGGGAAAGGGAAACTTAGCACATTTGATGAAATCTATTAGGATTTGTAGTTCTTCCTCTTTCCAAGCCTTCAATCTCCTTCAAGAACTCCAAGAGATGAGAGAAATCCAAAGATGCAGCCTCCTCCACGTTCTCCCCTCTTCAAGTTATCAAAATAAAACCCTAAATGTGTTTAAATACTCTGCTACAGTAACCTGCTACAGTGTCCCGTATTATACATGCTACAGTGATTTGTGGAATTACATTTCTATACTTCTCACACTGTTTTGATTACAACTTTTGGTACACTGAATGAATTTATAAACCGTAAATTTCTCCAGAAAATAGACTTCGAGAGCTTTCCAACGGTATATAATATGTCATCGGTTCATTGTATATCAATACAATTAAATCCGAGAATATGGTTGACTAGCAGAGGTGAAAATGAAGGGTTTTACTCCATTTTTGTGCAAGTTGCTCCAAAACTTCTACAAACATCAAAACCACACAAAAACATAAAAATACCAAAGAATATAGCAAAGAAACATGGACGAATTGATATAAAAATGATATATAAATAGACACCTATCAAAACCCCTGAACAGAATGGCATTGTGGAAAGGAAGAATAGAACTCTTCAAGAGATGGCTAGAGTGATGCTCAATAGCCAAAAATTGACCAAGAGGCTATGGGCTAAAGCTATAAGCATTGCTTGTTATATTTCAAATAGAGTTTTTCTTAGACCTGGCACTAATCAGACGCCTTATGAAATTTTGAAAGGTAGAAAGCCAAATTTGAAATATTTTCATGTTTTTGGATGCAGGTGTTACATCTTAAATGATAGAGAGTAGTTAGAAAAAATTGGTCCAAGAAGTGATGAAGGAGTCTTTATGGGATATGCTCAAAATAGCAGAGCATTTCAAGTTTGCAATATGAGAATTGAGGCAGTCATGGAATCTGTAAATATAGTATTTGACGATCTGGACGATTATGCAAAGTACTCATAAGAGGAAAGGATAACCAGCTTCACAGAAGATTCAGAAAAATCAGATTCAGACAGCAACAAAAAGGAATATGATGTTATGAAAGAGGAAACAGCTACTGTTACACCCGATGTAATAGTAACATCTGACCACTCAGGTTTAAATAGAAATTCAATCAAGAATGAAGATGAAAAGAAAGATCCACCCACATGGATTCAGAAGGCACATCCAACCAACTCTATCATTGGAACACCAGATGGCATGATGGAGACCAGAAGCAAGGTAAGAAACCAGGTAAGGTTTACATGTTATGTTTCTTTAGTTGAATCAAAAAATGTGAAAGAAGCATTAAAAGAAGATGTTTGGATACAAGCCATGCAAGATGAACTTAATCAGTTTAAAAAGAATGAAGTATGGGAATTAGTTCCTAGGCTAGAAAATGCAAATGCCATTGGAACTAAATGGATATTAAAAAATAAACTGATAAAAGTGGAAAAGCAGTAAGAAACAAGGCTAGGCTAGTTGCACAAGGTTACACACAAGTAGAAGGCATAGACTTTGATGAAACCTTTGCACCAGTAGCTAGACTTAAGTCAATCAGATTACTACTTGCAATTGCTTGTTTGCTTGATTTTAAGTTATACCAAATGGATGTTAAAACTGCATTTTTAAATGCCTATCTCAATGAAGAAGTCTTTGTTGAACAGCCTAAAGGATTTGAAGATCCTAAGCATCCTGATTTTGTGTACAAATTACACAATGCTTTGTATGGTTTGAAACAAGCTCCTAGAGCTTAGTATGAAAGGTTGTCAAACTTTTTGATCAACAGAGGTTATAAAAGAGGCAGCAATGATAAGACTTTGTTTATCAGACATGTATCTAACTATCGTATTATTGCACAAATATATGTTGATGACATTGTTTTCGGATCAACTAACAAAAGCAAAGCTAATGAGTTTGTTAAGTTGATGTATGAAGAGTTTGAGATGAGCATAGTAGGAGAATTAAATTTCTTTCTTGGATTACAGGTTAAGCAAATGAATGATGGGATATTCATATCTCAATCAAAATATGCTAAAAATCTTGTAAAGAAATTTGGGCTTGAAAATGCAAAACCTATGAAAACTCCTATCAGTACTAATCTAAAACTTTCGAAAGGCAATACAGGGAAAGATGTTGATAAAAGTTTGTACAAAAGTATTATTGGTAGCTCGCTATACCTCACAGCAAGTAGACCGGACTTGTGCTTTAGTGTAGGATTGTGCGCAAGATTTCAAGCAAATCCAAAGGAATCACATCTTGCAGCAGCTAAGAGAATCATCAGGTATGTTCATGGAACATATGATTATTGATTATGGTTTTCTAAAGATACAAATGTTATCTTGCAAGGTTTAGTGATGCTGGCTGGGCAGAAAATACAGATGACAGAAAAAGTACCTCAGGAGGATGTTTTTATATTAGTACTAACTTGGTTTCATGGCACAGCAAAAAGCAGAATTTTATTTCTTTGTCTACTGCTGAAGCTAGATACATAGCAACAAGGAGTTGTTGCACACAACTACTGTGGATGAAGCAAATGTTGAGTGACTGTGGTATTGAACAAAAGCCCATAACTGTGTTTTGTGATAATACTATTGCTATAAATATTTCCAAAAATCATGTTCAGCATTCTAGAATAAAACATATTGACATAAGATATCATTTTATAAGGGAACTAGTAGAATCTAAGGTGATACACATTGAACAAATCTCTACTGATAAACAATTGGCTGACTTGTTCACTAAGGCATTGGATACAACAAGATTTGAAAATTTAAGAAAAGCCTTAGGCATCTGTCAGTTATCTGAATGAAAACTGTGTGCTGTTATGTTATTTTTAACTATAATATCATAAGTTTTCTTCTAATTAAGCATGTGTGAGCTGGGATATAAAAATTAAGTGAATGATAAGATACTAGTTTAACAATGAAAAATACAGAGAGGGCTACCAGTATATAATGTGTGAAAGCCATACATTGAGAGTAACTTCATTGTATCTAGGAAATATGGTAAGGTCACCCACTCAAATAGAAAAGGGCTCCCTCTATATATGTGTAAAAGCTACTGTATTTATTTATAAAATTCACATTGAGACTAACTTTTGTGTGTGTAAGAAGCATGCTCAAGTTAATCACTTAATTAGATTAAGTGATAAAATTAATAAAGGTAAATAATCAGCTCTGAAATATGTCTTCTTAGAATTATTCATATGATATTCAGATACTGTTGTTATGTTATTATTAACTGCCTGCTGTTACGTTTTTCTTATCACCCGATGCTCTTTGTGCTTATTTAAAAATTTGATTTTCTTGTGTGTTCATGTGTCAAAAATTGCCATGTCAGTAGGGCGGGAATCCTAATTCTATTAGAATTCCTTATTCAAATGGGAACAAAATTTTGAATTTGTTCATTAATATCAGTTATGGAACGGTTTTGGAAAGAGAATTAACATTAAATTTTTGTTAAAAACAAAATTATTTCAATTTTGTCCTAGTATATTACGAATAGTTTCTGGACTTCTCCTGTTCTACCATACTCTAACTACAGTTTCATCCCTGTCCCGCATCTTGCTTCTCTCTTCTTGTTCTGAAAAATTTTCTGTAGACCAGAAACCTTAACCATGGCGACCTCCTCTGAATCGAAAAAGACAGCCAGTTCTTCATCTTCACACAGAGACTCCAACAACAAGAGTGACAGAATTCAGTCATCTCCTACGCAACACACACATGTAGAGATCGCTGTTGATCCCGCCATTAGTGAGGATGAGCAAGTGCCGGTGAGAAAAATAAAGGATAAAGTCAAGCCGAAGTACAACAAATTCCTCACTGCGACTATCAAATAGAAGTTTGTGAATTGTAGATAAAAAGGCCGATGAAACTGTCGGATTTCAACACATATGGCCTGAGTGAGATGATTGAGTCTATTTACTGGACTCGAACGGTATCAAACTTCCTACACCCTGTGAAAACTTTGATTCAGGAATTTTATGCTAATATCTCTGCTGCCTTTGATGATCCTAAAAGTTTTCATTAACACAAAGTTTATTGTCAAGGAAAGTTTGTGAAATTCTCTCCAAATGTCATAAACACTTTTCTGGACATTCCAATAGGCAGTATGCATTCTTTAGATGAGGAATATAAGATGGCTGAAGTGGTTAAGGAATTAACTGGTCGAACAGACATTGAATGGAAACCAAGAGATGGTATCGACCAGCAATACCTTAGGAAGAAATATCAAGTGTTGCATAAGATAGCTAAGTTTAATTGGCTTCCTTCTTCCAATCAAAATCAGGTTCGGGAAAACAGAGTGAAACTTCTATTTTGTTTAGGCATGAACCACTGACTGAGGAAGCTGAACAAATGCAAACAGCAAGTCATGCTGCACAATCTACTATTAAGAAAGATAAAACAACAGCATAAAAGCAGAAGGAAAGGACAATCAAGTCTTCTGCCAAGGGATCTAGAAGGAAAGGAAAGAAGAAAATTGATGTGGTGAAGAAACCATCTGACCAGAAGAAGAAGCAGAAAATAGAATCATCAACTCCAGCTTTAAGAGATGAATCTGTGTCAGATGAACCAACACAAGTAGAATCCAGACTAAAACAGCCTTCACCATTTGTTGAGAAAGAACCTCAGGATATCCCTCTCCCTCCAGCAGCTGAAGCAGAACCTCATACCTCTCCACCACCAACTCAATCACCACCTCCTACAGTAGATGAGTCCCTGGTTCCCTCTACACAACAGCATGCATAGGCAATAGATACCAGTGCAGAAAGAATAGAGAAAGAGCTTTGCAGAGTTGTAGCTGAAGTTACTGCTACTTCCTCTGATACTGCTGAAGCACAACCAACACCAGTCCCCTCTGAATAGCCTATCTCCACTCCTAAGCGTAGGGTCAAATCTGTTGCTCGTAGAACCATGAAGAACCCTGGCAGTTCCACTTCTCCACCAGTTCGCAAGTCTCCCAGACTTAGTTAATTTCGGCCACTTGTGCTGAAATCAAAGGGGAGATAAGGGGCGAGGAGTAAGAGTGCGTTATGAGTTGTTTTCTTTTCTTATCTTATTATTTTTTGTTGTTATCTCTTTAAACTGTGTTTCTATCTGACTACTATTTTTTGTTGTTATCTCTTTAAACTGTGTTTCTATCTGACTACTATTTTTTGTTGCTTGTTCCTCAAAGGTATAAGTAAGAAGTGAGGGGGAGAAGAGCCGAAGATTTTTTATACTTTTTGTTCTTCCTATCTAACTATTATATTCTGTTTGTTTGATATTTTGGTGACTACTTCTTCTCCAGGATTGTAAGTAAGGGGAAGTAAGGTCTTATGCTTATATGGATGCATTCAAACTATTCTGATGTTGTGTGTGTTTATATGTGTTGTGATATCTTTGTTTGATGAGTGGTTTGCATGCTCTAATATCTTTGTCTTTAATCTGATTATGATTTCATTGTTAATCATCTTGCAGGATATACATATTATAACAGTGTTTTGTTATATTTTTTTATAGCTCGCATGTTATTCTTACTAGAAACAGTTTAGTGCTTTCATCACAAGTTGCCAAAAAGGGGGAGATTGTTAGTGTTAGTGTGCCGAGCCAGTGTCAGGCTATGTCGAGTGTTGTTGTCGAGCTTATTTCCAATGTCGTGTTGTTGTTTTGTCAAGTGTCGAGCATACTGTCAAGATTGTCGAGAGAAGTCAAGTTGTCGAGATTGTCGAGTAAAGTCAAGTTGTCGAGTGAAGTCGAGTTGTCGAGTGAAGTCGAGTGAAGTCGAAGTCGAAGTCGAGTTGTCGAGTGAAGTCGAGTTGTCGAGATTATATGCGTGTCGAGTGTCGAGTGCTTACTGTCGAAGTGTTGAGTAGATGTGCAGAAAAGATTTGTGTCGAGACAATTGTGTTAAAAGTGTCAAGTGTCGAGCATGGTTGTCGAGCACTTATGCCGAGAGCATTGACAACGAGATTTTTTGTTACAACATGCATGTGTCATGCATGTGTTACGTTTTGTTCAACTTATGATGAAGTAGGAATATTATTTTGACTATTCTACTGTTTCTAGAATTATATTTTAGGAAGTATTTGATTTATAATAAATATCTTCGAAGATTATGATATAATACCTTGTATCCTAATTAGAATAGAAGAATATTTATTTATCATAATCTCTTTAGGAACTTTATTCTATCACTTCCTATTTTATTTCTCCTAATCCTAATGTGATTTTGATTAGATCTTTTACAGGATTTTTAGGAGATTTCGTCCAGGCCTCTCATTATATATATATATATGTATATATATACATATATATACATATATATATACATATATATACATATATATATACATATATATATATACATATATATTTCATGTAATAACTAGGCGAGGGATAGACGATGAAGAGAGATTAACTGGTTAGCAGATTTGGTTGTGAGAGAGTCTTGATTTTAACATTCCATAAATTGATAGAAGAGCTTTAACACAATTTGGGATGCTTCTTTAATTTGATTCTTTGAGTCTTTTGATTCATATATGAGTGGTAGAAATTGTACATAAGTTGTTGATTAAGTCTGTGTGAGTTAATAGACACTTGGGATAACTTACAGGTTAAGTGTTTATGTAATTCAGCGTCAGACACCGTGTGTTATGTATAACTTAGCAGTGTACTGTTAAGTTATCTGCGATAGAGAGTGAGCAGTGTCACTAGAGTTTATGATCTTTGCGAAGATTTTGTTTTACAAAGATTAGGTCAGTGTGTGAGGATGAGTCAGCACTGTAAAAGGTCCTAAAGATTGTACAAACAAGAACTAAGTGAATTGCAGCTATATAGCTGTCCGTGGATGTAAGTTTTATAACCGAACCACGTAAAAATCCTCATATGCCAATTTATTTTACAGTTTACTATTTTATTTTATTTAAACTGCATACTTCCAGAACTCAGATTTTATTTTTCTTTTTCTTTTCTAAGTTTTGTTTTGTTTGAGGACTCGCAAAATCTAGGTTTGGGGGCATTTGTTGGACATATTATCCTTAAATATATTTAGTTAGTGTATTTATTTATTTAATTTATTAGTGTTTTATTTATTTGATAGGTTAAATAAAGTTCAATAGTTGAAAAAGCGTACAAGACAAGGTCACGGATTCAATTTTTGTGCAATTATTAAATTATTGAAGCCATGAACCGAGTCAATACAATCCAATTCAACGAAGAACTACTAAAAGAGAGATACATTGCACGTAAAAAGGAAGGGCCAAGAGGAAATGATGGTTTTTGTATCATTGAGAGGTCCGATAATGTATGTGAAGTCCTAAACAACCTTTCAAGCAAATCAAGATATGAGTACAGCGCCAAGGGCAACAAAGGTATTTACAAACTAGTTAAAGTTGCTTGAAGAGAGCAAATACCAATAGGTGCCATGTGGTTCCTAAAAAAGCAACAGCTCAGTGAGAAAGTGATGAGGTGCCAAGCTCCCATTACTCTTCGAATTAAAGTAGGATTCTATCACATAATTATTTAAAGCATTGTAAGAAGAATTCAAGCGGGTTAAGAGATGAATTGGGGAAGGGATACGCTTAGGAGTAGGGTGGGCATCTGTCAATCGGGTCGGGTCAAGTTTGACTGAACCTGAATCACTGCATCAAGATGCAAAATGGTACCCGACATCTGATGTTTTCAAAGATAGACCCAACACAACCCGAGCACACACGGGTCGAGTCTGCTGGATTTTTTAATTTAATTTGTTAGTTGTAAAAATATCTCTTTTTACAGCCCAATGCGCATAACGAATTCCTTTCCAGATGCTTCTATTAGTTTTATTTATTTTTTCCAAATACTGATGACATAGAATATACAAAAAACCAAAATAAAAACCTACCAAATTTTTTTAAGAAATCTAGAAAAACAAAGAAATATTGGAAGAAGTAAAGCTAAGCCACAATTAGACATCTTTGCACAACTTTTTTTTTTATCACTTTTATATTTCTATGTGTTCACTACGTATGCAACAAATAAAAGAATCCCAAAATATTATATTACAGAAAACCAATAAAGAAAAAATTTAGGTAATGTAAATGCCAAGCCATAACTAGACAACCCATAAGTCAGCAAAAGCATCCATCTTCATCGCTTCAAAATTGTGAAGAAAATTAGGCAGAGATTATAGAGATGAAAATAGATTAAGTTGTTGCAGTAAGAGGGGGGAAACTATAGGCCGTGATTGTGATGTTGAAGGAAAGAAGGAGAAAAGAGGTGACTGCTTAGTCGGACTACAAATCCATGTCAAAAAAGTAAGTATGACGACGACAATGAGACAATACGACAATGAAGACAGCGATGAAAAACAAAAAAATCTTTCTGAAAGTTTAAATGCGTCTAGGGTTTTAAATTTGGGAAAAATATTAAGCTTGTATGTGGTAAGGTGCATTATATTGTTATTTAGGCAGCAAATAAAAATATGACATATGGCATTTCTAATTTCTAAAAAATGTTAATCGGGTCGGGTCTTAATTGGATCTTAATGATTGAAATCGGAAACTAATAGCGTTAATTATTAATTATTGTCTATCCGATTTCAGATAGGAGAGAAGAGGTGCCCACTACCCAACCGCAAGCCGCCCGAATTGGGTCGGTAAAATATTGCTACCCCTACCTAGGAGATTTCTCACGCCTCTTCTTATGTAGACTGGTTCAGTCTTCATTTTATTTACGAGTTGCTAGATTAATTAGACTAGGGTTACGATGAAATCAAAGTTTGTTGAATAATTTTCTATTATTGTTAATTCCTTATTTTTGGATTTTAGTGTTTATGATTCTTAGTTCCATTAATTAATTGAATAAATACCTTTCACCAGCTCTATCTTGTATTTCTAATAGTTAGAAAATTATTCAATTAAATTAGGCTCGAGTGTTTGTATGATTTATAATAATTTCTTTGATTTATTGTTTTTCAATTATTTGGATACATTAAATGCTTAGGAATTAATCTGTTGGCTGAAGAAGAATCGATTTTAGGATTTATAAATTGTTATTTAATTGTTAAATCTTTAGGTGTTAGTGGGATTGACTTCTATATCTGTCACATTATTTTTGAGAATCAATTAATAATTAGAAAATTAGGATTCAAATATTGGTGGAATCATAAACCTCAGTCATTGTTATTCATTTCCTCAATTTAATGTAGTTTTGTCTGCTATTTTAATTATTTGCATAATTAGTTTAATTTAATTTTAATTTGTTAGTTAAATAATTTTGAACTAGCTTAGTGACTAGATTAATTAGAATTAAATTAGTTTCCTGTAATTTGACAATCCTTGTGGGTTTGACCTCGTATACTAAAAATTTATACTCCAATAGATTTGTATATTGCGAGTTTAATTAAAACAGCAACAACAAAATTAGTTCAAGAATCATTTGTTGGCTATGTAAACTTGAACAAAATATTATTTATACATGTTTTAATAGTGATCAATTATCAAAACAGGATAAAAAAAATTCAATGAAGCATAAGTGAATGAAACTAGAGATCTAAATTAATAAACATTAAAATAATTAACTTAAAAACATGAAACAAAATTGCTAGCTACATTGAAACCCTGGATATGGAGTTAAGGTACACATCATGAACCAAAATATATGAATTTCAACTAATGAAGACAGAGAAAAATTAAATTGAAAAGAAGAAACTCTTGAAGAACCAATTCTGATGCTGAACAACTCCTAAGTTTCTTTGTTGTGTCAGAATTATGCCTTGCATATGATGAACAACCCTCCTCTTTAAGAACTCTTCTAAAACTCCTTAACACAACCTTATATACATGTGTATTAATGGTTTTCAGTTTGTGGAAGGAATCCTTGTTGTAGAAGGAAATTTTAGATGCACTAGAATTCCTTGTTCTACAAGGGAAAGCGTTCATATTTCACTCGAACTATCCTTTTTAATTACAATTAGCTTATAACTGAACTAAACAAGATTTAGGGGACTATTGAGTTTTTTTAATGTTCCAAAATTGTGAATTAGCTTTTTCCTAAATTTGATAACTTTTTATGCAAAATACTTCTAAGATCACGTAGAAATAGTGCATTGAGTCTCTCGTATTAAACCATCATAACTTCTTATAGAAAACTCATAATCATAAATCGCAAAATTCTCCAAAAGCTAACTTCTTGGGTTTTCTAACCATAAAAGGCTTGTCACCTGGTTCTTTCTATACGAGGACAGTTAAATTTGAAGATTTGATCTATCTACAAAGGTAAATAGTCGCGAAAATTGCTAAAAGGTTTCTAAGATTACTTATGTTTTCTATCTACAGCCCTAGTAACTGAAAAATAAACAAAAGAAAGGTCAAACACACAAATTTAACTTGAAAACAAAACAATGCAATAAGAAATGAGTGTATAAAATGTTTGCAATTCTTTAGTTATCACATAAGACATTAATAAAATAGAGACTACTTTCATAGCATGGCAAACACATAATATGTTCATTGTGATTCTACTGGAAAGTCTAGCTTATTTACCTACCTCCAAACCAAAATAAAAAGCATCTTTTACCCAACCCAGGATGTATAGCCTTGAAAAATTATAGTAATTATTTTATTTATAATTAATACTTGCATTGATTACTTTGTTGTGTGTTGATAGGCAGAGTGGCATTTGTGTCACGTGAGCTTGTTTGCTGGGTTAGTGAAACTTAAAGAGGTTAGTGTGGTCCGTATTTTCATTTGTGACTTAGGCTTCAGTTATATTTTGTAAGGCTTACCGATCAATTAGAAGTTGGGTTACAAAACGACAGGGATTGTTGGGCCCATATGAGAATGCCTATCTATTAAAATAACAAAGAAAGTATAGAATAAGGTTTAGAGGGTGTTTGTTTCATCACTTAACACTTTTTATATATAAATATTTTTTAAGACTTAATTTATATCATTTAAAATCATGTTTGTTTACATTTTTACATACCTCTTAATTATTTTTTATCTAACTTTTTTACCCTTATAATAAAAAATATAAAATATTTATATTATATTTATTACAATTTTTAAAGATTAAATAGTCAATAAAATTAAACCAAAATTCATTTTCAAATGAATGGATAGTTAACAGTATTTTTGTTACAATCTTTTAAAAATTAAATATTTGATAAAATTAATCTAAAATTCTTTTTCATTTAACTAGTTAATATTATATTTATACAATCCTCTAAAAATTAAATAATTAATAAAATTAACTAAAATTATTAATAACAATACATTTATTATTTATTATGATGATTAAATATTTTATGTATTAATTTTACCTATTAAAAAATTATAATAAAAAATATAACTATAATTGGTGCCGTCACAAAGAAGATGTAGGTGGCCGCTCAGGTAAATACATCTTAAGACTTTTTATGACTTCATTTCAATCACTTAGTAATATAAGACTTATAACTCATTTACAACCCCCTTTTTTTTCGTAACATAAGTTGGCAAACTATTAATAGATTGTGTTAATTTATATCACTAAACACTTAATAGATCTAAATACATCTTAAGACTCTTTAGGATTTCATTTCAATCACTTAGTAATATCAGACATGAAAATCATTTACAATCAATTTATTTTACAACATTAGTTGGTAAACTATTATTTGATGGATAGTTACTATTTCATGTAATTTAACCTCTTTTATTTGTTTTCAAATTTTACTTATTCAATAATATTTTGACAACTAAGGTTATAAGATAGTTTAGTTATAGATGAGTTATAGATTTAACATTACTCTAATATGAATTCAATTTAGAGTGCATTTGGGTGTACTATTGAAAAACTAAAGGCTTATTTTCGAAGAAGTAACAACTATCGAGGTAAATTTCTCCGAAATTGATTCTCTAAAAGCTTGCTGCTCTGAGAATTTATTTTTGAAATAAATTTCAAAAGTAGGTAGGGAGTAGCTTTGGGAAATTTTCTAGGACGCGTTTGGGAGAGGGCCAGACATGGGATTGGACTAAACTTAGTCCAATCCCATGTTTGGTGCAGAGGTGGGATTGGACTGATAGTCCAAGTCAATCCCACCTCCTTCCTAACAAACGCCAAATTAGTAGGATTATTAGTCACACCTTATAGTGTGCGACTTATAGTCCCAAATTGGGACAAAATTTTTTAATTTTTAATTAAAATTAAAATTAAATAAAATAATAAATATAATATAATAATAATTTTTAATTATATTTAAATATTTAATAAAATAAATTTTGATTGTTTACTAAAAAATAATGAAATAATAGTATGATATTAATATAAAAATAACTATTAAATTAATAATATAAAAATAAATATCACCCAATAATATTTAAATACTAATTATTAATAAATTGTTATATTTATATAAAAATTAATTTTAATATAAAATATAATTTTATTATTATTTATATAGAAATATCAACAAATATTTAATATTTAGTTTTTATTCAAGTTCAATTTTAAAAAAAATTAAGTTAGTTTATTTTTTAAAATTATTTCCTTAAAAATTATTATCTATGTTAATAGTTCAGTCCCATGTTACACCAAATATTAGACAATATTATTTAATCCAATCCCATATGATACCAAACATAAAACAATATTATATAGTTCAATCTCAATCCTAATTCCAATCTTAGTCCAGTCTAGTCCAATCCCTCCTCCCAAACGTGCCCCTAAAGATAATTTTTGGAAAGAACAAAATACCAAAGCTGTCATTCTCAAATAATATATATAAAAAAATATCTTTGAATAATAAAATTTTATAATTATTTATTTAGTTGTTAAATTATTAATTTACTTTTTAAAATCATGTTTGAAAATTAAAAAACCAGTTGCAGGATGACCGTCGTTGTCAGCCACCATTCGGGCGGCGCGTCCAGCAACATCACTGCCACTACTTTGCTAGCAATTGGACGCACTCCCGAAATCATTGTGCAAATTTTAATTATACTCGCAAGCACACAAATTTATTGAAGTTTAGAGTAGTGGTATATGAGGTTGAACCCACATATTGCTAAAATTAAGAAAGCTTCATCCAATATAAGCAAATTAAAATCCTAATCTAATTTAAAACAGAAAAATAAATAAATAAGTTTGCTAACGAGAAATATGAAAAATCAAAATCAAAACAAGCAATTTAAATATGAAATTCAATAGATTAAAAATCATTAAGGTTTCAGAATCCATCGCTGTCTAAGTCAGTAGTTTATTATTTATTAATTAATTTCCACAATTAGAATGACAACTCGAATTCAATTTGCATCATTCCATAGATCAAGCAAGTAAAATATAATTAAAATAAATCATAAATAGGCTCTTTCTTAAACCAACGGATTAATTGCTAAGCATTCAATGTAAACAATTCAAAAACAATAAATAAAAGAAATTAATTTAAATTATGTAAACATTTAGGCTAATTTACTTAAATAATTCTTAATTATAAAAAATACTTGATATTAATGATGAAAGAAAAATTCAATTTAATTAAAAATAATTAAAAGAACCATAATCTAAAATTAAGCACAAAAGGGAATTAAATTAATAATATAAATCATTACATTGGGCAGGGTTTCATCTTTAACCTTAACCTAGAAAATTAAAGAGACAAAATTGAATAAAGATAAGTACAACAAGAAAAACCCATAACCATGGTGGAGAAAAGCCACCTCTTACCACACGGGCAAAACTCAAAACTCATCTCTTCCTCAAGGCTTTTGTACCCCTATATTGAATTGAAATTTTCGTTGGCTTACCATGGTCTCTGTTTGTATTATTTTCAATTTTCCAACTTTATTCAGCATAATAATCAAAATAAAACACTAATTAATTAAAACAAATTGAATAACATAACAAAAAATATATATATATATATTTAAGGTTAAAAAAATAAGTTATGTCCAACAAGGATTCACTAACGTTGTCAGTGATTATACGGATGATCGATAGGATAGTATAATTGAATTTTTGAAACTAAAACTTTAATATTTAATCTCGTTAATCATTGACGTAAATAATGATAAAGTTAATAAATTTTAGACAAGAGATTGATAATGATCACTATAGTAAAGGCTCATTCTCGACGATGGTGGCGATTACCTTCCGCAGCAACTATAATTTTTCTTTTTTTTATTTTAACAACAAATACATTTAATTATTCTTAATATTAATAGTTTTAATTATATAAAAATAATTTTGTTATTTATGATATTATTTTTTAAATTAGCTTCAAATAACTATGTCAATTGTCGTTCACCTTATGCCGTTAAAATAGTTGAGAAGAAGGGTATAATGGTAATTTTATCTTTAATTGCATCAGAATTTTCGGAATATCCTTTTCTCTCTCTCTCTCTCTCTCTCTCTCTCTCTCTATTTTGTCTATTTTCCCTCTCCTTTCTTTCTCCTCTGTCTCTCTCTGCAAACAAAATTCAATCTCATGCTTCTTTTCTCTCAAACTTTAAAACCCAGAATCGGTCAAGCCACCGCACAGTTGTGGCACGCGATGTCACCGATCGGCGAATTAGGTTTCACCGTCACCACTAAGCTATAAATCGCCATTTGCTATACAAGTTTCCCTTCTACGCCGAAACAAAATTTACACCGAAATCCTTTGAAATCCACTAAAAAATTTTTGGATAACCAACATGAACCATCACGTTCGTTGCCATTGACTGGCGTGAGTGGTAACATCAGCCCATTCAAAATCTTCACCAACCACGAAGCTATTTTCTTTTTTTAATAGATCCAGTTTATTAAATGCAGTTTATGATTTGAGCAACAATATTGGGTCATTCGTGAGATGGTTTATCAAGTAAAATTGAGAAGATCAGGATGAGAAGAGTGGATTCTTTTTACGGAAGGGGTAAAAAATTGTTTGTTTTTTCAATCAAAATGAATGAGATTAAAGATTCGTGAAAGAGTTGATATTTCTGTTTCTATAATTCTCAAATTTCCAGGTTTGGGGAACGGCTGTTGTGAAGGAAATTACAGCGACTGAGATTGAGATTTTGCAGGTTTGGGTGGGTATAGGGAGGACAAAAAGCGTGATTGGGTGTTGAAAGCCGGGTATATATACTGATTCATTTACAGCTTCAGCTTATAGTATGGAAGGCTTACACAAAGTCATGCCATGGTCACAACATTGGATTGGATCATCCGTTAAACTTATATGTGGAGGTCTTGCTGATAAAACTATTATAAAGACCTTCCCCAACCTTAACCTTAACCTTAACCTTAGGATTTACATCATATGGATTCACTATTTATAAATCTTGTCACTGGCTACTCTTATCATCGTTTCAAAAATTATTATAGACTATCATTTGTTAATTTAACTATTAAATCAAAATAAATATTTTAAAATTAAAAGATTGTTACGGTAAATTAGCATGGACAAGTTAAGAGTAAATAACTTCTCAGTCAACTCTTATATTATTAACAATACTCTTTCTTTCTTTTGTCTTTTGTCCCCACTTGGGAAAAAGAAAAGCTTTTCATCTTCTTCTTCTTCTTGTGACCTATCAGAGGACAACTGTGGTTGAATCTTCTTCATTGCAGGGTGTAGGAGGATCAAAATGAACGGAATTTTACTTTGACTAGAATTCTTGTCACGCTTTTTCATTCACATGAAACCTATTAGTCCGAAAGCACCATGGAGAACTACAAAAGTCCAAAGACCGCCTAATTGACACTAACGAGTAAAATCTCCTTGTGCTTCAGGACCTATAGTAACAATTGCAAGTTTAATCATTTCATTGATTTTTCTTCTACCATAGAAGCTAATATTATGGAGATATATAAGTGCTTGGTCATTGCATGTATATCACAAGCTAAGAGCCAGCAGAATTGCATATTTCAATTCCTTTCGACTCGCTTGCTTGAATATGTTTAGCATTGTAGATATTTTTGGTTTTGTTTATATGCTTACATGTTTGCGAATATTAATTTCAGGTGCTCCAAAGCTCAAGAAATCTAAGCTTGAATCCGCTTGTAAAGATCTCAGTGTTGTAATTGGTTCTTCACCAGTTAGGATGGTGCACAAGGGGACATTGTCTAGTGGAGTAGAAATAGTTGTAGCCTCTATTGCAGTGGCATCTGCTAAGGATTGGTCAAAGTGCAGTTTAGGAAGAAGATACTGAATGAATAACCATTGAGCTCTAAGTGTGTATGCAATTCTGATAGTTCTAACTATCTCTATGCTATGGTTTTAGTTTGACACTTATCAAAAGTGAACCACAAGAAATTTGTCAACCTCGTTAGATACTATGAGGAAGAGGAGCCTTTCACTAGAATGCTGGTGTTCAAATATGCTCCCAATGGAACTCTATTTGAACATTTACATAGTAGGTATTTAACTATTGTTTTATACTGGCAATTCTTCAACAGACCTATATATTTTGTTGAATCTTATTTGGTCAGTTGCTTTCGAAAGCCTTTTATATTTCAATAGAAGTACGAGGCTCTCTGGACAAGGTGTTAATTCTTTGTTAATGAAGAGGATTCTACATGCTTAGTGGGTAATTGAAATTATCACACGCTCTAGTCTCTACTATTTTCGAAAGATTAAATACTTTAGTTGAGAGTATTTTCTTTACATCGACTTGGAATTTAGCTTTGTACCAAGTGTTGTGCAATATACTAATTCTTTTGTGTCCTGCAATTAAAGAATCAGAGCATTTGGACTGGGGAATGCGGCTGCGAAATGGGCATGGCTACTGCCTAGAGCTTATGCAGCAACTGAATCCACCCATTACCCACAACCATCTGAACTCTTCAGCTGTACATCTTACCGAAGATTATGCAACCAAATTGTCTAACTCAAGCTTCTGGAATAAGAGAGCGGTGGGTGAAATGGGAAAAACTTGTAAACAGCCTTTAAACACTCTATCAGTGTGTCCAAAAAGTAATGTTTTACAGCGTTGGTCTATTGTTGTTTGAAATGATAACAGGTAGGCTCCCTTACATGATGGGCAATGGCTCTCTTGAAGATTAGGGTATTTGAGAATGGAGCAACCTTTTAAAGAAATGGTTGATCCAACTCTAAGGTCTTATGATGAGAAGCAGTTAGAGAAACTTGGTGGAGTAATAAAATCTTGTTAGGAATATTTTGGTAATTACGTTCAAAATAGATAGAATTTTATTTTGACTTAATGGTCAAACTAACGGAAGGGTAGTCTATGATAATTTAAAAAGATAAAGATAACTAGTGACAATATTTATAAACAGTGAATCTACCTGATATAAAGTGTAAGGTTAGAGTAAGTTCACAACATTTACCCACAAATATATTGAAAGATGCAAAGGAAAGTTAATAATTTTATGAATAAAATAATATACGAATGAAGGAGTGGAGTTTTAGTTTATTTGCTGTTGCCTTTTGAATGTTTACAGAGAAATATAGTAGGTATTAAATTAGGGTTAAATTTGGGGTTTTCACGGGTTTATATAGAAAAAATTTACATTTGAATTTGTATTATGGGTGTACGGAGTAAAGGGTGGCAAATAGCCCCACTCATTTTATTTTTGTAAAGCATAAGAGAGGTCAATAATTTTGCTCTACAGAAAGCATAAAACATAATTAAGTTTTGGGATTGCTTTGAGACAGCATCTAAGCCTGCATTTTGTTTAGCGTATTTACCGAGTTTCAGTTGATTTGCTCTACCAATTGTCTAGCAAAGTTTCATGTTAAACAGTAGTATATGTTTATTTGAGAAGCTAAAGACAAATTTGATATTTGAGAATAAAGTTGGGGTATCTAAATATTTATAAAATTCATTTCTCCAAAGACCCCAAAAGTCAATTATCTTTTGCATTTTCTCTTTATTCTCTGGACACAACCATTCATTGATTAATTGAAGATGCCTCAAGTAACTTGCAGACAATTTGAAGTGCCACCAGTAGAAAAGTAGGGCCGTTCAAGACATGAAGAAACTTGACATAAATAATTATGATAATAATAATATATATTCAAAGCGTGTAAAGATATGGTTGGTGGTCTCCTCCGTTTGGTCCTGAGATTGTTTTAACTATGTACATAATTTTATTTTCTTTTAAGCAGGCAGGTCCATACACACTGAAATTTTTTGTTCAAGGGATTAAAATAGTAGTATTTACCCAACTCTTATGAAATGTACAAATGAAACTTCTACTTGGTCCCTATATCCATCGATCCCTCAAAGAATGGCAGGTTCTTGATTCGTTGAGGCTTCATACAATCTGATTTTGCCCATCCAATCCTCCGGTTAATGTTGTCGTACACAACCAGATGTCCACGAAGAGATATATCTGCCAATGTCAAATGAACTTCTAATGTACAATAATATACAAAAACAAGCAAGAACAAACAGAGCAAGATGAAGTACCCACTGTATATATACATAAATAGAAGATTAATATTACTCCTACACTTTGTAAACTTATTTATACAAATTAATGTAACATCTTTGTCTGATCACACATCACCTATTTTAATAAATATAATTTATTATTAACATTTATTAATCCAATCATATCATGTCATATCAGTTTGTATAAGTTTGTATAAAAAAAAATTTGTAAGAGTGGTATTACTCTAAAGAATAAGAAATGCCAGACATCTACTTCTAAGTTTTGGTAGCAGTTGTTTAGTTATGTGGCAACTGGCTCAAAAACTTGCGAGTACAATGGAATTTAACAAACTTAAAGTCCAGCTTTAGATTTCCCACAATAACTACCCAGAAGTAGTGACATTACAGTATCCGAAAATTTATGGAGCAAGGCAAGAGTGTCAACACGCGTGATGTTTCCTCGTGTTTTTTTTATTAAGTTTCACTTTTTTATACCGAACAAGCATACCTCCGAGTATAATTGTGGATCCATCATGCACTTCACTTCCATCGAGTATGCCCAAGCATACATTGCCCTTCTTCTGCAGAATGGTCATTATGCACCTTCTCAGTAATCATCATCAAACACCAGCAACAAACTTGCATAAAGGAACCCCATGTATTAAGCGTTAGAGGAAACTCACACTAATGATCAAGTAGCCCTCAGGAGAAATACGAAGCTTTTTGGAAACAATCCACCATTTCATCCCAAACTGAAGGGTCAAAGTCTTGAAGTATTGCTTCACATCCATAACAGATCTGTAATTTAAGAAAATAGAAATTTTGAACGGCTTTTCATTTCACAAAAAAACAGAAGAAAAAAAGATAACCAGGCATGTATTTGAACCTCTCTCCTTGAAGAAGAGAATTCCTGCCTACACAGAAGGTTAAGGGTATGGTTTATGAAAGAGAAAGCACACAAAAACTATAGGTTTCTCTCTCTGTGTGTGCGTGCTTGCCTCTTGCATAAAACAAACACAGAATTTAACTATATTTTGTTTCTTTTAAACCCCAAAATGACAAACTAATACATAACATCTTGGTAGGAAAGAGTACAATTCATCCTTTAGGATAAGCAACTAAGCATTATCAACTTAAACAGGAAATCTTTATTCTTGATATTAAATTAAACTTTTGGATAACTGTTGAGTGCAGGGGAATCTCATTCTCTCAATAGAATTTGCTTAATCTCTCTCTTCACCGATTTTGCCAACATTTTGGATTCACGACAACAATAAACTGTTTGATAGATCATGAAGGTACGGGTTCTGTATTTTTATAGTAGTCACGAAATATCTCATAAGGATTCTGACAATTACTGTCTCAGATAGTTATTGTTGTCTTGACTTAAGGGATTATTTAATAAATAATTATATGGGCCGATATCATATGAGTTATGGGGGCTACCTAGGTTGCAGAAATCACTCTGATTTTTTTTTTTTTAGTTTTAGTTTTTGATGCACAGTTTATGAATTTGTATGTTCCTTTACAGCTTTTAACCACCCTCTTCTCTGGGGTCATCTGATCCTTGTGGTGGATACATAGTCCACTCTTGTATTGCCTTTCTTCTCTGTCATCAATATACGTCTTTCAAGTTTCCTATCAAATAACTATAGCCCACACGGTCATTTTGGTAATATAATGTCATACCTGATGGGAAATTTAGCTCGCCAACAGATGGGCAATGTAGGATCTGATGAATCTTTAACGAGTCCCATGCTAGAAACTTCTTCAAGCTGAAAAAATATATATAGTGAACTTGCTGATTTATGATCATTTCCTGATGATGTGGATGAAAAATCTTACCGAAGTAACCAATTTAGAATAGACTTGTTTTGTGAAGTAGGTATAAGAACTGCCAGTGTCAAACAATGCCCGTCCTATGTGGCTGCCCTGACCTCCTAAATTGAGGGGACTACTTCCATAATTCATTTTCACTATCTCCGTATGATAAAATTTCCTTTAACGGAAGAGGAAAATAGAATCAGTGAAAGCATAATTAAAGATTAAGATGAATAAAAGTAGAATGCAAGACATTGCTTGAGAAGCAGAATCCTATCAGAACTACCAAAATAAAAAAAAATAAAATAAAATAAAGACAAATCTATCAACATAGGAGCAGACTAAAAGCACAAGGCAAGATGCATATTACCTAGAAACAATCATTATCAAAACCTAATTTAATAAAGTTACATTTGAAACCAGGATTTTCAAGTACATAATTTGATAAAGTCACATTTGTCGCATGGAAAAATATGACCATAAGGTAGTTCTTCTGTATTAGAGCAGTGGCACCCACCAAGAACAGACAAGAAAAATTACAGTGGTAGGGCTTTTTTGCTTTGAGGTCTGCATGGAAACACAAAATCAACTCCCAACACAAGCTCTGATAGTAATTCCTGTGTTGACTACTGAGACTTTTCCAATCTAGTAGCTGGGGAGGTTGGGTGTGTTTGTTTGGTGCAGAAAAGAGGGTTGCTGATCCAATTGGTGGCAGATGTTCCCCCTCAGTCCCTCTTCTGTCTTAAATCAAATATAGCTAGGCAAGAAAGGCTTTGTTAAGAACTCATGTTTCTTGGTAAAAAATAATAAACGTTGGTTATGAACTATTGAAGAAAAAGTAAAAATGACCATTTATTAGATCAGAGTATGCACTATGCATCATGAATATATTGTGTCTGCATATATCCTGCTGCAGCATTAAAGAAAAAGCAGTCTTCGGAGATCTGTACTCACAAGGAAGGACTGTCAAGCATGGGGACCCATGCCATACCCCAATTTGGTATGAGATCATCACCTAAGAACATATAACCACCACCAGCCGCGTCAGTGGTAAGGCAGTGACCTATTACATCATTAATGATCCCCTGGCTAGCCAATTGGGAAGGCAAACTGACTTTAGCTCTGCTTAGTCCAAGGATTCCATCTGTCTGCACCAGAGTGTTTAACAGCAAACCTTGCTGGTCATATGCACACCTTAACAACAAAATTGAAAGCACAAATTAGCATTTTAATCTGTACTGGAAATTGGAAACTTTCAAGTATATGGTGGTGCGTTGGTAAAAGGAGATACCCAAAAACAACATTTAACTTGGTCAGCGATCCATTTGTAATCATTAGACGAAGCTCATCTCTTGCAAGAACCCCCATCGAGGAGCTACGATCTGCATATTCAATCTCGTAGTCACACTGACAAGTTTCACAATATCCAGCCTTCTCATTGCTTTGAATTTCCATGCACAAAGAGTCTTTGGAAGGTACTAAATTCCCGATTCCTGGCTTGTACAAAGGATTTGCTCCCTACATCAACTGTTTCCATTAGGGTGAAGATCATTTCTTCTTAAACAAATTTATCAAAAGGTTTGGATCTCATTATTCATTAAGATTAGCTATTTTATATGATAGCATCCTCTTGTCTAAAGGCTTGTTTCTCCCCCACACAGAGTCCCCAAGCCAACCCTGCCCTCCACCCCTCTTCCTCTAATGTCAAAAAATTAAAATGTTGAATCACCAATCCAGGAAAAGAAAAATCTTAAATAAAATAAGATTGCACACAAGGTCCACCAGTTGCTTAATGCAAACATAGCTGAATGACTGGCAGATCACTTTTCATTTTATTTGCATTAGCAAATTAATTGCTACATAGTGCAAGCAATAAACAGATTAGGTGTTAGCTTTCACACTATTTTGTTTCCACCAATTTTTCCGAAAATAGCTAGTTCTTAAAGGTTGGCTTTAAGAGTCCTTGATTAGTGACTATCTCACAGTGAGAGCAGTTTTAGTGCAATGTGTGTCTTCTAACTTTCCAGTCTACACGCAGATTAAAATATGAAAATAAGACATCTTTCTATCAATCCATTTTTCTTTGCCAAAAATTATGTTAAGTAACCCAAAAGACAACAGAAAAATTTACCCTTGAAAAATATGGGAGATAATATTCACTTGGTATTAAAAAAATAATAATGATAACGAAAAACCATAAACACACATTTGGGAAAGAATTGAGAAAATTTCATATGACCCACTAATCTGCCTAAGACCCGCTTACTATATGACCAGTTACAATTAAGCATTACCTTGGCGCAGCTGGTGCAAGGAGCATCACATTGAATCCATGTTAAGTCACTCCCGGTATCAATATCA
Source organism: Boswellia sacra (assembly GCA_013180625.2). Lineage (NCBI taxonomy): Eukaryota > Viridiplantae > Streptophyta > Magnoliopsida > Sapindales > Burseraceae > Boswellia > Boswellia sacra. The sequence goes on from SNVD02010052.1 coordinate 27,082, forward strand.
AGATAATATGGTCTTGGAGGGTTGCCAATATGCATATATGTAAAATATAATCTGCAGGAAAGCGAAAAAGTTGAGTTAGCACCATCATTTGTAGCTCAGATGTTATTGAGCACTCATAGGTCATCTCATAAAGCTGTCATATATTCAATATTATTCCATAAGCCAAAGCCCATGAGTCAAGTCCCTTTCTGTGGATATAAACAAACTTCTAGTATAGTCAATGCCATCACCTCCACCAGGATAACCACCATCGCTGCCACCATACAGCTTTAACCTTACTCTGCTATTACACATCTGATTTCAGTGGCACCACCACAAGCACTTGTATCAACCACTATATTCCACTGATATTGATTTCATCAAAGCCATCAATTTCGGGCAAACATCAGTGCTCAATTCATCCACTATAAACAACACCAGCATTGTGATCACAGGGACTCATAATTACATATGCTCTGCTACAAACATTATAATATTAGTTTTACAGGGAGCTAGCCTTGTAACTGAAACACTGCAGAAGATAACAGTCAATTATGAGGAAAAGAAAATGCACAAAATATAGCTTTCCTTTCTCCTCTGAAATGCCTCAAAGAGCATACAGAAAAAACTATGCCTACAACATAATGGCAATCATAACATGTACAAGAAGAACAAGCACTCAGTTCCCTTCACGTATGACCCCTCTAACTAGAAAACAAATTATTAATTGCTTTGGTGACTGCCAACAACTTTTGCTGGATAAGTAATCTCCAAGTTTCCTATATAATGTCATAAAAAATCCTTGGAGCACGTTGAATGTCCGTAACATAGCACTACATCCACGTGATCAGGCATGATATCACTCCATCACATGAAAGAATTTGCAACGAAATCTATTTATACCAGCATTTACATTAAACAGATACAAAGATAGTAAATGTAAAATATGAAAGTTTAAGATCCTTTAACAGAAAGCATAAAAAAAGATGTGCGAATATATTAGTATTGACCCAAAAGGACCTCCGAAAGCATGACAAAGGTAAGACATAACCTTTGTCTTAAAGATATTTTAAAAGTTGGGATGTAATAAAAGTGAAAATTTCTCAGTATCCTATCATAATTGGGGGAAATGCTTCTTTAGAACGGATGAAAATCCACGACTCATTACTGGAATTAACAGATTACCAGAACTAACAATCAAAAGTGATTGGTAAAAATTAATATGTCTTGCATTCTAACAAAGTATTCTAAAATCAACATAGAGACAACAATTAAAGAAAAAGCAGTAGTGACATTTATGCATACCCATCTGGATAAACAGTCCCCTTGACAGGAAAAATGGGGGAATCAGAAACCAACTTTTTGTTTATCTTGTTAATCTTGGCATCGTCAACTGGTGTTACAAATCTCCCCAACTTGAGCTCAACATCCCCAATCGAATTCTGACCAACACTAAATTTTCGATACAAAGGGAAGATGAGAGACTTCTTTTCCTCACGGTCATCATTAGAATTGCCTAGTTGTTGAATGGTATGTGAAAAGGCCGAGCTGTAGATAATAAGAGAGAAAAGACAGATACCCACAAACCCAAATAGCTTTCTTGGAAACCCAAGAAAAAGACTAGGAATTTGAGGGTTTTGTGTTGGTGGTGGAGACTGAAGTGGAAGTGGGTATTGGTGTTCTTGCTGTGCTTCTTGTTGCTGTTGTTGTTGAGCTAGGTGGGAGTGCAAAGAATCATCCGTTGTTACAGTAAAAGCAGTGATGGTTTTGCCCAAAGATGGATTATCAGGGGGAGGAAGAGTGATGATGACAACACCTTTGACTTGAGGTGATTCTTCAGATGGAGAATACATCTTCTGGATGGATGCTGAAGAAGAGAAAATCGCAGAAAACAAGTTAAGTTGTGTTGTTTCTGTTGTTTTTGTTGTTATTTCATGATTATTAAAACTTAAAACTTAGTCCATGCACTGGATTGGATTGGATTCAATGCTAATTTAAGACTTTTAGATTAGACTGTTTCTTCTTTTACCCAGAACTATCAACTAACTACAAGTCAATTTTCTACGCGTAAGCTGGACCTGAAGCTTCCTATGTACTTCACGTCTTCAGTCCCCCACAACACCAGCCCGAGCAAGCAGGATTTGTTAATGGGGAAAGCTGATTTTATAACCCAAATTTAGGGGTTTGGCTCCGGTAAGCGCAAGGAAATGGTTTTTTCCTGGCCCGATTTTCATGAAATAACCCCCTCTAAAATCTATTGTCTATATATGACCCCTTGTGCTATTTTAACTATTATTGACCCCTTATAACATATAAAAAGACGAAAATATCCTTAATAAATTAAAAAAAGACAACAGAACTCAAATCCCATAAACCCTAATCAATCCAATCACTTGTGCAAACAACACAACCCAAGACCAAGCTTCCGCCGTTACTGATAGGCTCCACCGCTGCCCTCACCGAACCGATCCTGCTACTGTCGTAGCTCCGCGGTGATTCCCTGGTGTGATCGCGTCGTCCTCAGCTTGCTCCGTCGCTGCTCTCCCCTTGTGCCGCTTCGTTGGTTGCTTGCCGATCGATCCGCTGCCGTGCCAACCTCCTCCCGCTGCTGTCGTCGCTTGCTCGTCACGCCTGTGGTCTCAGTCATCCGCTATTCGTGTCGTCGTACTGCCGGGTGCTGTCGATTGCGTAGCTTGCTGGTCACGACGAGGGCTTGCTTCGCTGTAGCTGTAACGCCGTGCCGCTGCTGTGGTCGCGCCTGGGACCTCGCTCCGCCGCTCTGGTCGCAGACTGGGCCTGTTCCCTTCCTCGACAAAACCGAACACCTACGAGTTGTTTTGGATAAGTTGTTTGTGTTCGATGTGTACTTGGAGTGTGGATTTGTTGGAAATGCAGTTTATTGATGTGGGTTGGTGGCAGAATTTTGAAATTTGATTACATTTTGAAGGTTGTGGCTTATGTTGGGCATGTTTTGGGAAGAAATTAGAAAAAAATTTAGGTTTTTTGTTTGTGTATTGTTTGATGATCATAAAGTTGTTTGTTAACTTTTCTGGGGAGATCAATCAAAATAAGATTTCTATGAAATTTATCCTCTGCCGCCTGCTTTTCTTTTCTTAACCTTTCCTCTTCAGATTTCTATGATTGTGCTGGAGAATGCAATCTGTTTTTCAGCACGACCCGATCGTGCTATCGGTCGTGCAGAAAACCAGATTGTATAATGCAATTTGCCTTTCTGCACAACCGGGTCGTGCAGTCAGCACGACCCAGTCGTGCAGAAAACCAGATTGCATAATGCAATATGGTATATGCAATCTGGTTTTCTGTACGACCTGGTCGTGCAATCAGCACGACCCAGTCGTGCTGAAAGGCAGATTGCATTATGTATTTTATTTTCTGCACGACCAGGACGTGCAGTCAGCACGACTGGGTCGTGCAGAAAGGCAGATTGTATTAAGCAATCTGCCTAATTGCACGATCGGGTCATGCAGTCAGCTCATTTTGTGTTTACATTTTGCAAAGAAACAGGATAAACTAGTCATGCATGCCTCCTAGTTTGCTGGTTGAGGAGATTCATAAAAAGTTTTATTTTCTGTTGAAATCCACTGGATTTCTTTTTGTTATTGACAATGTCAAGGAAGATGTGATCTGCTGTTAAATGGGTGTTGAGGGATCATGATAATGTTTTGCGACAAAATAAGACCGCATCGTGAAGCAATCTGGTTTTCTGCACGACTGGGTCGTGCAGTCAGCACGACCCGATCATGCTGAAAGGCAGATTGCATTATGTATTTGATTTTCTGCACGACCAGGTCGTGCAGTCAGCACGACTGGGTTGTGCAGAAAAGCAGATTGCATTAAGCAATCTGCCTAATTGCACGACTGGGTCGTGCAGAACGGCAGATTGCATTAAGCAATCTGCCTAATTGCACGACCGGGTCGTGCAGTCAGCACGACCGGGTCATGCAGAACGACAGATTGCATTAAGAAATCTGCCTAATTGCACGACCAGGTCGTGCAGAACAGCAAAACAGCACTTTGCACAATTAGGTTGTGCTGTTTAAAAAAAATTACACATTTGTACATCATTTTGTTTCACAACTAGGTCGTGATGTTATATATAACATCTGTTTTGGTCCTGTTGTAAATGTTACAAACTGTCCAGCTCCTATTTGCACAAATTGTTCGTGCTAACTCATTGTGCAAAAAATAGTGAGCATGACTATGTTGTGTAAATTTTAGGTCTTAGGAATTTTGCACGACAAAATTGTGCTTGACACACAACAATGTTATGCAAAGTTTAGAAATAAAGAAAGTTTGCACCATGAACATCTAAGACAATACATTTTGTCCTGGTTTCAAAAGTCATACACAATTTGTCATAAAATGAGTCAATACATCTAATGACTTATGACTATATCACATTAAATAAATTTTGTTGCCTAATTAATGAGAGAATGCAATCACAACACGATCAAATAACACAAATAAAGACAATTTAAACTTTTAATCCTTCATAACAAACTAGAAATTGATTAATATTTTGTATGTTTGCTCGAGTTACAAAATTTGAAGATTGTCACCAAATGGTCATTCAACTGAAACACATAAAAGACAAACAATTTTCATAAGCAACAACGTGACCTTTGGCCAACATAATGTGAAATCGTTTTGACATTACAGTTCAGGTGATGCAAATCAATTAAGGTAGGCTAAGCTTCCATCTCTCTATCCAATGTCTTCTTTTTGAGGATTTCTCTAAAATCTGCCTCATCAGCAGTACGTGCCATGATGGATTTCTCTAAAATCTGCAACATTTTTGAGGCAACGGCTTTAGCATCATCCATATTAGTAATACCCATCATTTATGTCATAAATGAGTCCACCCATTTTGTACCATCCATTGAAAGCTTGTTTGGAGTCGATTGACTGTCAGATGCAAAAATATTTATAGAAACAATCATTCTAATGTAGCAATTGAACAAAAAAGAAAGAAAATAATTTATCTGCACAATCAAACGAAAGATACAAATCTGTTCAATGTGAAATCAAAGGATACAAATCTAACCTCATTAGATGGACAAAGTAGTAATAATAATATTGTGACAATGTATTACACTTAGCAGTATACATCATCTTAAAGGTCTATATAATACTGTTTGCACCATGGATATGCACCAAGTAAGCAAGAATTCAATTCAAACATGCATAACATTGAAGCTAATTATTAACTGAACATATATCAATCAAATGTGAAGAAACGTAATGAACTAGTTAATAGACGTGAATAAGGAATTAATTAATTGACATGGACAAATATGCACCTCAATGGGGTATAAATACAATGCAATATCATAACTTCATTAGCATTTGTATACATTTCTTCAACAAAGCTGAAGTTTTCAACAGCTGATCCTAGGCAAAACTCATTTGATTTCTCAGTTGCAGAGTCTATATCAGTGTTACATTCCTCAACAACTTTCTCTAGAAGTTGCAAGGTAATACCAATAAAAATTCATATCACAAAGATTGACTATAAAACTTTTTGCTCGTTATATAAACTTCAAATCAAGCTTACAATGAATCAGTCAAGATCCAACTTCTAGGTGATAAAATTACCAATTTTCAAAGCAACACATAACACATCAGATTACAAAAACACATGCAAACAAATGGAAGAACTTTAAACTTTTTTGTTAAAAAAAAATACAAAAAATCACACAAGTTCTCAATTTCTTTCCTCTAGTTTCCTCACCGTCCAACCCAACCCAACCCAACCCTTCATGTAAAATCAATAAACTGATACATAGATCAATATTTAGACTATTCTAAATATCGTCCATGAAAATCAAATATCATTTCCCTTATTTGAATGCAATTTTGATAAAAGCAAGAAGCTGAAACAAATACGCCTTAGTTTCAGCTTTTAAACTAATTCTACAAAGAGCAAGAGAGGAAGAGATACTTTAGGGTCGAGGTAAGGAAAAGTAGCTCAGAGCTAGTCGAGAGGCACTGACGACAACGACAGTGAAGCTTCGATGGAGAAGTCGAATTTGATGCAGAGCCGCACTAAAGGTGCTTGGATGACAGAGGCAATTCTGGGGATCCACAAAAAGGGATCGCTTTCTTCCACAAAGGAGGGGTGGCCATCACTGGAGTTAAGATTCAAAAATCTTCAACTGATTGATAAATTAAAAGATGAAAACAATAGAAGCTATAAACACTCATTTGAAAAGGATATTTATGTCTTTTTACATGAAAAAAGGGTTATATATATATAAAAATGAGATGGGGGTCACATTTAGAAAGCCAACTCTTAAAGAGGCTATTTAAAAAAATATCCCTTTTTTCCTGCGTACAAAAATTGTAAAAAAACAATTTAAATGCCCGTAGAAAAGTTGTAAATAAATATAAAATAACTGTTTTAAATATAGAAGTTATAAATAAAACATGAGTTATATTTGTCATTTACAAATAGTTTTACTTGTGCATTTTCAACATTTACATGAATTTTTACAATTTTATACGCATGGAAGTATCGATTCCACAAGGACACCGTAGATTAACCCCAATTTATGGGTGCAAATAGCCAGACAGTGGTAAGGGCTTGAGAAGGAGCTGTTAAAGAAGGGGCTGCTAGATAATAAGGAGCTCTTTAATAAGAAGGAGACTTTGAATGCCCTTTGCCACATGAAGTGAATTAGTCAAGGTTGATCTTCAGATGTGAGATTACCAATATCGCGGTTGGAATTAAGAAAGGATAGCTCAAGTTCTCAATAAAGCACTTCAAACTCAATCAGATCCATTAATAAAAAATTGAAGTTTGAAGAAACATTGAGGTAAGACATTTATGATTTTTATGATAAGGTTTATTAATCTTCTCCATATATGATTAGAAAACATTACCTGGGGCGAAGGAAATAACCTGAAAAACTCAAAAGAAATGACATGAAAAATCTCAAATAAACACACTAAAAAGAAAGTAAACAAAAACGAAACAAACCAATAGATAGAGATTACAGATGGAGCGATAAATCCAGTCTACGCCTTTTATTGCCTTCTCCAAACCAATCTATCCGAGCCGTTGTTGGATCAGGCGAATAGACAAATGCTTGTAATTTGTCAATTAACTCCCCTACAGTTGAAGCTGTAACCAGGATTTGCCTCGCCGACTGTGAGATGAAGTTTTTTTCTACTGCTTGATCAAGAAAAGACAACAAACCATCAAAAAAATTATTGACATTTTACAAACCAATGGGTTTCCGATGGATGTTTAGCTGTGCCCAAGAGGTGATTTGAAATATCTCCTCTAATGTACCATAACCACCGGGCAAAGCTAAAAATGCATCAGATTTAATGACCATATGTGCAATACGCTCATGCATGCTAGAGACCTGTAACTCTTCCCCCATAGTGTTGCCTATGATATCTCGCACAGCTAATGGTTTAGGGATAATGCCGAGAACTTTACTTCCTCCCAAGGATGCAGCTATCGACACACACCCCATTAACCCAAGACTACCCCCTCCATAAATCAAATGAATACCCCTCGCAGCTAATGTCCTACCAAGATCAAGAGCTGCTGTTGTAAACTCTCCATCTTTACCAAATTGCGATCCACAAAATACGCATATATTTTGGAATCGCCGAATTGGTGTTTTCTCCATTTCTACAAGTGCTCTAACCTTGTGTAAGACAATGATGCACGTTATGTAATATGCTTTTCAAGTGTAAGACAGGTTATAATAATGACATTTGAAAATATGGAGAATGGATATATACACACGTAAAACTCTCAAATTTGACACATGGGGACATAATTTCGGTGGGGGTTGCTCGATGCAGATTTATCGCCCCAAGATTTGAAAAAATTGAGATATGCTTTCGGCGAGGTTTGACAAAACCTACACACTTGTCTCCCACGTGAAGCATGAAAAATGGAGATACACTTTCGGCGGGGGTTGACAAAACCCCACACTTGTCTCCCACGTGAAGCATAAAAATAGAGATACACTTTCGGTGGAGGTTGACAAAACCTCCACACTTGTCTCCCACGTGTGCTTATGTCATGGGGTAGTCATATGGTTTGTCAAAAAGAAAACTTGAAATTAAAACAAACAAAATCAACAAACAACAACAACACAAAAACAACATTGATAATCAGATCAAACGAAACAAGAAGAAATAAAATTCGACAACAACAACACACATTCAAATATACAAGTAGTTGTGATTGTGGCTCACATCTTCCTCTGGTTTTACGTCCAGTAACGGCTGAAACGCCTTCTATGAGTCGGGGAATTGCATCCCATCCAGTTTTCTTATAAACTGGCAAACAGGGTCGTTTTTAGTCAGATTCCCTAGACTATAACACTGCAATTCATCACGAAATTGTGTCCATAAATTAAGCAATTCACGCTGAACAAGTCCACAAGAATGTGACTCAAGAGCTAATAAAATATTATCTAGCGACTCATTACTCAGACCATTCTTAATAAATAACAGTTTATCTTCTCTATTTCTGGACACCAAACCTAATGAACGACAAGTCTGGTTACAATTCCATCTAGCACATTTATAACATACTTGTAACCTTTTTGCTCTTCGCCTCTTGGCGTAGTAGCTTTTTCCTAGACCAGGCATGTATTCTGCGAGATTAATGTCTGGCTCACCGGACATCTCACCTTGGCTTCGATAAGCCATCGGATATCCGCAGGCACATTTAAGAGCATCAATACCCAAAGTCTAGTCATCCTTACTTTATAAATTTTAAACACAGCATTTTGAGGAAGTGAAGGAAAATATTTACGAAGGTTCGACAGAAAGATATCGGCATCCATTGAAGAGAAGAAAAAGAGAGATATTACCCGATAATACTATTGAGTTTGTTCTTCTCCCCAGATATGCCGTTTCACCTTCGGGCAATGGTTTCAGCTCCCGTTTGGATGTTTCCTCAAGCTGTTGTACAAATGAATTCGAAGTACGGAATAATCAAACTAAACAAAAGGAAGGAAAAGAAAAGAGCAGAAACGAAACTAAAGACACATAAAAGAGATAACAACACAATAGCAAACAAAAGTCAAAACAAGTAAAAAAAATATAAAAACAAATAAGACAGATGGCAAAGAGAGATAAAACCTGATCAATTTGATGGCCTACGAAAGGAATCTCCTCGAGACAAAAAATTAATCATTATTACCTTATTTTATTTTTCTTTTCTTTTCTTTTATTTATTTTTCAAAAACATTGGGTTGCCTCCCAATAAACGCTTGGTTTAACGTCCTCAGCCCGACGTTGGTTCCATCCCATGGAGGCTCCAATCTCCGCTGTGGCCTTCTCTAGTGGGCTTGGATCCTTCTTCCAACAAGTAATGGTGCAAGCATATGGCTGGGCCTTGAATCTTAGCAATCGTCCACTTAATAGCTGTTTTGTGAACTCTAAGTACTCAGACGCGTTTCTCTTCTTGTAGTGGTGCAAGGCCCATTTCTATTGTAACTAGTAAAGGATCTTTGTCACCCAAAAACACATGCCTCAAATAATCTGGAAGTAGCTTAAACTCCAAGGTATTGGCTGTCATCACAGAAGGAAGAAGTTTCTCATTAGATAAAGGCAATTCAATGCACGAAACATCATACCTGTTTGTGATAATAGCTATAAACTCTAAACATTGTTGTGGCAAAGAATCAATAATGTCAACTGCAAAAACAGAATGCAAGTCACTAGGTACCTCATTGCCTCGAAATTATTGAAACGGATCACTTTGCCATCAAACTCCATGGTGAAAGTGCCATCATGAACATCAATCCTGATTCTAGCAATTTTCGAGAATGGTCTCCCTAAAAGAATCGGTGTTGGATTAGGAGATGTCTCATCCTCTATTTTAAAGACATAGAAGTCTGCTGGGAAAACCAATTGATTTACCTGCACAAGCACATCTTCCACAACTCTTTTGGGATATGCATTAAAATGATCAGCAAGTTGAATGGTAATACCAGTTTTTGCAAAAGGTCCAAGATTTAAAGAAGTATAAATAAATAGCATGACATTAATAGCTGCTCCTAAATCTAACATAGCTCTTTCAAACTTGGTTTTACCAATGGTGCATGGAATGGTGACCGTACCTGGATCATTGCATTTCGGAGGAATTTTTCTTTGTAGTACAGTTGAAACATTTTCCCCTACACTTACTTTCTCATTCCCTTTTAAATTTCTCTTATTGGTGCATAACTCCTTGAGACGTTTTCTATAACGTGGTACTTGCTCGATAGAATCCAGAAGTGGTACATTTACCTCGATTTTACAAAAAGTTTCCAGGATTTTCTGTTCTTGTTCCTCCTTCTTCGATTTTGCAAATCTACTAGGAAAAAGTGGAGGAGTAACATATGAAGGAATGGGAGTTATAGGATTTACCTAAGAAGTCAATGTTTTGTTCATGGTGGATGTGGTGTCATCTCCTTCATCAGTTTGTGATTTTCCTGGTAAGACATCTAATTGCTCTCCACGTCGCGAAGTTATCGCACTAGCAGTCTCGCTTGGATTGATCACCATTTGAGAAGATAATTTTTCTTGTCTTGGCCCTCAATTTGCTCATGCTAGTGGCCAATTGTCCCATTTGATTTGCCAGGTTTTGGATACTTGCCCCAGTTTCCTGCTGGAATTGATTGTGTTAGTGGCAAGTGCATTAACAATATCCTGGAGTGACATACCTGAGTTTTCTGGAGCTGGTTGTGGTGCTGATTGTGGCATTGGTGGTGGTTGCATTTGAAATGGTTGCTGCACTCTAGGTTGATTAAAACCTTGTAGTTGATTTGGTATGGCATTTGGGACGATTGGTTGATGATTCCAGTAACTGAAATTAGGGGGATCTTCCCATCCAGCATTGTAAGTGTTAGAGAAGGGATCATACCATTGCCTTGTTTGTCCTGTAAATCCATCCATGGCATTGACTTGTTCCATATCTCCTTGCAAAGTTGGATACATGTCGATTGGATGCTCCATGGTAGAATATACCTCACATACATAAGATTTCTGCATATGTCCTACAGCCATGTTTTCCACAAGAGAAGTTAGCTCACAAAGTTGTTGTTCAATGTTCTGAGTGCTTACCTCATTTACACTCCAATGTAATTGTGGCTCAAATTGGCTACTGAATTGTTGGAAGTTCACTGCCATGTCATCTAAACACAAACAATTGGAAAAGAAAAACAAACAAAATACGAATCAACAATGAAAACAAAATAACAAATCGATTAGAAAATCGATTCCCGGCAACGGCGCCAAAAACTTGATGCGTTCGAAACTAGCAAGTATACTAGTCGCACAAGTGATAAAGTGATGAGTAAGATATTGTTCCCACGAGGATTGATTCTAATTGAATTTGTTATTTCCAGCAACAATTAACTAAATGGGGGGTTTTGTTGGTTGATTAACTAGATGAAAAACTGAATACGACGGTAATTAATGAATAACACAATGCAAACTTAATTGAAATGGGAATTAATCAATGATAAAAATCTGGTTAAGGGATCATTCTCGACCACAAGATATGGATTTGCGAATTAATTGTAGAATTATCATCCAATTACACCATTGAAATTATCAACCGTAGATAACAATAAGCTCTGTTATCCCAATCTTTCCTTACTTTGTTGTTAAATAAAACAAGCTCTTTATTTAATCTCTAACCATTAACCAACCTAGAACAAGCTCTCTAAGTTTAATTCAATGGAAGCATTACGATAAGAAAGATAGGTTGATCTAATCAATAACCACACAAGTTCGGATTATTTAACCTAGGTTGTATTCTCCAATTGCAATCTCTGATCACAATTTTGCTACTAATGATTAGAAATTCAAGACAATTACGGATCAAAATTTCTAGTCTAGCAATAGACAACAACCAGATTTTACTCAATTGGCCACCCAAATACAATCCAGCAAGCAATCATAAGCATTAAACATGGGAAAATATAAGCAACTTCAATTAGAAATTGGATAACAATTGCTTGCACAATCAATTCATAAAAACCATATCAAGGGCTTTGAAATCACCCTCAACCAATTCAGATTTAGTTACACATATTCAAATAGAATACAAATACAATAAAATATGGAGACATTCCAGAAAATGAGAGGGAAAGGGAAACTTAGCAAATTTGATGAAATCTATTAGGATTTATAGTTCTTCCTCTTTTCAAGCCTTCAATCTCCTTCAAGAACTCCAAGAGATGAGAGAAATCCAAAGATGCAGCCTCCTCCACGTTCTCCCCTCTTCAAGTTATCAAAATAAAACCCTAAAATGTGTTTAAATACTCTGCTACAGTAACCTTCTACAGTGTCCCGTATTATACATGCTACAGTGACTTGTGGAATTATATTTCTATACATCTCACACTGTTTTGATTAGAACTTTTGGTACACTGAATTGATTTATAAACCGTAAATTTCTCCAGAAAATAGACTTCGAGAGCTTTCCAACGGTATATAATATGTCATCGGGTTCATTGTATATCAATACAATTAAATCCGAGAAGATGGTTGACTAACAGAGGTGAAAATGAAGGGTTTTACTCCATTTTTGTGCAAGTTGCTCCAAAACTCCTACAAACATCAAAACCACACAAAACCATAAAAATACCAAGGAATATAGCAAAGAAACATGGACAAATTGATATGAAAGTAATACATAAATAGACACCTATCATATGCCAAGAGGCGAAGAGCGAAAAGGTTACAAGTATGTTATAAATGTGCTAGATGGAATTGTAACCAGACTTGTCGTTCATTAGGTTTTGTGTCCAGGAATAGAGAAGGTAAACTTTCATTTATTAAAAATGGTTTGAGTAATGAGTCGCTGGATAATGTTTTGTTAACTCTCGAGTCACATTCTTGTGGACTTGTTCAGCGTGAATTGCTTAATCTATGGACACAATTTCGTGATGAATTGCAGTGTTATAGTCTAGGGAATCTGACTAAAACTGACCCTGTTTGCCAGTTTATAAGAAAACTGGATGGGAAGCAAATCCCCGACTCATCGAAGGCGTTTTAGCCGTTACTGGACGTAAAACCAGAGGAAGATGTGAGCCACAATCACAACTACTTGTATATTTGAATGTGTGTTGTTGTTGTAGAATTTTTTTTCCTGTTTCGTTTGATCTGATTATCAATGTTGTTTTTGTGTTGTTGTTGTTTGTTGATTTTGTTTGTTTTAATTTCAAGTTTTCTTTTTGACAAACCATATGACTACCCCATGTCATACACACACGTGGAGATGAGTGTGGAGGTTTTGTCAACCTTCGCCGAAAGTATATCTCTACTTTTCATGCTTCACATGGGAGACAAGTGTGGTGGTTTTGTCAAACCCCACCGAAAGTGTATTTCCATTTTCATGCTTCACGTGGGAGACAAGTGTGTAGGTTTTGTCAAACCCCGCCGAAAGCATATCTCATTTTTTTCAAATCTTGGGGCGATAAATCTGCATCGAGCAACCCCCACCGAAATTATGTCCCCATGTGTCAATTTTGAGAGTTTTACGTGTGTATATATCCATTTTGCATATTCTCAAATGTCATTTTATAACCTGTCTTGCACTTGAATCGCATAATACATAACGTACATCATTGTCTTGCACAAGTTTAGAGCACTTTTAGAAATGGAGAAAACACCAATTCGGCGATTCCAAAATATATGCGTATTTTGTGGATCGTAATTTGGTAAAGATGGAGAGTTTACAACAGCAGCTCTTGATATTGGTAGGACATTAGCTACGAGGGGTATTCATTTGATTTATGGAGGGGGTAGTCTTGGGTTAATGGGGTGTGTGTCGACAGCTGCATCCTTAGGAGGAAGCAAAGTTCTCGGAATTATCCCTAAACCATTAGCTGTACGAGATATCGTAGGCAATACAATCGGGGAAGAGTTACAGGTCTCTAGCATGCATGAGCGTATTGCACATATGGTCATTAAATCTGATGCATTTATAGCTTTGCCCCGTGGTTATGGTACATTAGAGGAGATATTTCAAATCACCTCTTGGGCACAGCTAAACATCCATCGGAAACCCATTGGTTTGTTAAATGTCAATAATTTTTTTGATGGTTTGTTGTTTTTTCTTGATCAAGCAGTAGAAAAAAACTTCATCTCACAGTCGGCGAGGCAAATCCTGGTTACAGCTTCAACTGCAGGGGAGTTAATTGACAAATTACAAGCATTCGTCTATTCGCATGATCCAACAATATCTCGGATAGATTGGTTTGGAGAAGGCAATAAGAGGCGTAAACTGGATTTAACGCTCCATCTGTAATCTCTATCTACTGGTTTGCTTCATTTTCGTTTGCTTTCTCTTTATTGTGTTTATTTGAGTTTTTTTTACGTCATTTCTTTAAAGTTTTTTTTCAGATTGTTTCTTTCACCGTAGGTAATATTTTCTAATCTTTGCTTTTAGAGTGGTGGCTTAAAAAGTTTAAGTTTTCTTGAAACGCATTCTGGATCTCTTCAATCCATAGTGGCTGAATAAGGAGGCTAACTTCTAAACTTTTAGACCCATTCTAACTGACTTGTTTTTGTTTGCTGACTTGTTGGACTTTGTTATTTCATGAGTAGGGTTAATTTTATGTAATTTAGAGTTGTTATGTATTTTTGTGTCTTTACCAGTTCTGACTAAAAAAAAAAATTGTGGAAAAATCTGAGAATGGCAGAATATGGGGTTTCCTTAACTCTTGAAACGCATTCTCTCCAAATAAATCTGTAGTTTGTTTATTTCATGTTGTTTGAAGTGCCTTGTTTCTCATTTTGTTCTTTCATAATAAAGGTATATAGGCTGGAAACCTTAAGTCTGCGGGCTACTGGTCCTAAGGATTGTTGAAATATACAATCTTGACTCAGGTGTAACAACGCCACGTACCTCCTTTCTTGCATTTTGTGGGTCGATGATAAGATAATGATTGAATTAAGAATAACTCTTGGAAAATGATAAATGATGCATGGATCTGCGTGCTTGAAATGTTTATTGGTTTTCGCTTTGCTTTTGATTCCTTGCGCAACATTGAGCACTGAGCTATTATCACTGAATTATTTGTTCACTTAGAGAAAGTTTATGTAATTTAAATGTTTCTTCAGATTTCAATGAATTCTAGAACTTGTTTGATGGTCACTCGAGGCAAAATCCTAGGCTGTGCGACATTGGGGAAATGATTTAGGCCATCTTTGGACCGTTTGAGCCTTAATAGCCAACCTTGACTGAAATTGATACCTAGTTACCCCTTTGAGCCTGTGTAAGCCTTTTTCTTTGTTAACTCACTAAAAGATTTCCTAACCTCAAATGAATTTGTTCCAACCAGTTTATCCCTTACCTATGAGCATGTAGATCATTCACAATTAAATTTTGAGCTATGTTCTGGTTTTGGGAAGTTAGAGGAGGTTGGGATGTGTCATGAGCAATGCAAGTGAGTTCTATTGTGTTTGAAAAAAAATGAAAAAAAAGAAAAAAAGGAAAAAAAAACCAATCTGTACTTATCGTCCACGTACTTATACATTGAGGACAATGTGTTGTTTAAGTGTGGGGGAGGGAAAGTGTAATTGATAAGTATCTATTTATGTATCATTTTCATATCAATTCGTCCATGTTTCTTTGCTATATTCCTTGGTATTTTTATGTTTTTGTGTGGTTTTGATGTTTGTAGGAGTTTTGGAGCAACTTGCACAAAAATGGAGTAAAACCCTTCATTTTCACCTCTGCTAGTCAACCATCTTCTCGGATTTAATTGTATTGATATACAATGAACCCGATGACATATCATATACGGTTGAAAAGCTCTCGAAGTCTACTTTTTGGAGAAATTTACGGTTTATGAATCCATTCAGTGTACCGACAGTTGTAATCAAAACAGTGTAAGAAGTGTAGAAATGTAATTCCACACATCACTTTAGCATGTATAATACGGGACACTGTAGCACGTTACTGTAGCAGAGTATTTAAACACATTTTAGTGTTTTATTTCATAACTTGAAGGGGGAAAAACGTGGGTGGAGGCTGAAGCTCTGGAATTCTTTCATCTCTTGGAGTTCTTGAAGGAGAAAGGAAGCTTGGAAAGAGGAAGAACTACAATCCAAAGAGAAATACATCAAATTTGCTAA
>SNVD02010056.1:0-43244 GCA_013180625.2 Boswellia sacra
GAGGTCTCATCCATTTCACTTTGAATTATTCAAATCTATGATCTCGTTAAGCAAGTATTCAAATTTGTGCTCATGTACTCATTAAGCAAGTATTCATGAGCCTTTCTTCACACACACACATACTTTGATGCATGATTGTGGGTTGCAAAATGAAATGTTGAAATATTTGAGTTCTTTTGTTTTGTTTAGGATAACAACAAAAGGAAGGGGAAAGTAAAAAAAAAAAAAAAAAAGAAAGGAAATCGTGGATAAGTTTGGTGTCGTAGCCTCCTTAATTCGAGCAAATAAGTCCAGGGGGTGTCTCAACATCTAATACCCTAAGACTAACTGGTTTGGGAGTTATTGGCCCAAAGCTCGTTACACGAATTAGGGAGAAAGCTTCAGGGGATTGAACATTGCACTATCCACAAGTTTCTAAGCGAAAGTAAAGCATCGACAACTCGAGCCGTTAAGCTCGTAGCGGTGTCTTAAAACCTAATACCCTAAGGCCAACTGGTCAGGTAGTCATTAACCTAAGGCTCACTACATGGGTTAAAGATGCATTCTTTCAAAAAAAAAGAGTAAATAAAAATAATGATGAATGAATGCCTCCTATCTAAAGTTGTTAGCCTTAACAAATATTATAACCGATATGCCTTCTTTCTAATAAGCCCCATAGTCATGCATCGATTGAGCACAAAAAGAAGGTTTATTAATATCTTGACTGAAGGGTACATGAGTCATTTAAAAAAAATAGTTGAGAGTTTGTTTATTTGGATAAAATCAAGGAGAGTGCAATAATGACTACCTTAGATGTAAAATTCTATAAATCACTTCTAAATAATAATGCTTTAATTGCTAGGGACTAGCAACAAGCTGTTAGGGGGTGTGATGAACACTTAAATATGTATGTTTAATAAGAGTTTAATTCATCATATTACATTAATAGTGTCATTAAATTCCTCAACTTAAACATATTTGTAGTTATTGCATCTTTGGAATTAATTTTCTCTTAATTTTGGTTTTGTTATAGGTTCGATAAAATGGACATAACTTTCTATTTATAGATCAGAATGGTGCAAATCTTGATGTTTTGGAAAGCAGATTAAATTAGCTACAATATTATATTCCATAAGCATCATAAAATTTGGGCTGTTAGTGGACAAAAAATGGGCATGAAATGAACCCATCTACATATTCGGCCTAGCTTGACCATGCCTGAGTATTTTGACCATATCTCTCAAAATACATATCCAAATCGTATGAATCAAAATGTACTGGAAATTTGAGAAAAATATCTACAACTTTCATGAAGTCATGTGATCAAAATTATCAATAATTCAATGTCAAAATTGATGGTGAAAATTAGTTAACCTAATTACCCCAATTGTCAAAGTTGGTGCCCCTAATATTTGACAAATTTTCCTTTGTAATTTGACAAGTTCGTCCCTGAATGTATCTATAAATAGAAGTGCCTTGTGACCCATTAGGACATCTTGGCCTTGGCTGGGATCTCTTGTTATTGTGTTTTTCTCTCTTGTGTTTTAAAGTTATTAATGAATTTTCTTTTTCTTACAATTTTTTTCCTTCTTTTACAATGTTTTGCTAAATTCTATCTTGCTAAGGCGAAAAGGTGAAACCTATGATATGAGAATAAGGATTTTCTAACTTTTTGATGTGTGCATAGTAATTATAATCTTTTGCGATTTATTTTATATGATTTACATTTATTTTTCTAATCAATCTTGACGTCACTTGTAAAGTGGAGGTCTTGATCCATTGTAGGCAATCCTTGGCACATCAAATGCTTGGATCCTTTCTAGATGTCGTAGATTCTTTCTTACTGACACAAGTCTAGATAAGAACCTTGATCTATTGTAGACATATGGTGATTGACACATTGGATGCTTGAACCCATTTACAAGAAGTGGTATAAACATTGGTAACGAAACAAATATAATTCATATAACTAAAATGGGCTATTTATCCTTATTTGATATATCAAGGGTGGATCCCCTAACCTTAGCTTTCATTATTATTGCGTTAATTCCTCTTAGTTTTGTACTTTAATTATTCTTATTTATTTCTTATAAAGTTGTCCTTTCGTTTGCTATGGTCAGTTTTACCTCCTATTTCCATGGATGGTTGTACCACATTTTGTTAATATCATCTTAAATATTTATAAAATATTTGCTTACCTTTTAATTTGTAGCGCTAAAATCCCCTTCCTCGCGGATCAACCCCGGTCTCACCAGGTTTATTACTTCGACACTCCTATACTTGGGAGATAATCCTTTTTCGAATGTAACATTTGGTTGTCAACATTAGTTGGGGAAAAAATTCATATTTATCATATCAATTTTGAGTTCTAATTTTATGAGATATCATAAATTAATGTAATTAATAATATAATCATATAAAAATTTAAATAGAGTAATTGC
The DNA here is from genome assembly GCA_013180625.2 of Boswellia sacra. Taxonomy (NCBI): domain Eukaryota; kingdom Viridiplantae; phylum Streptophyta; class Magnoliopsida; order Sapindales; family Burseraceae; genus Boswellia; species Boswellia sacra. Next base: position 2,421 of record SNVD02010056.1, read on the forward strand.
AAAGGATCTTATCTTTTTAAAAATGAAATAAAAATAATAGAGACATCACAAATTATTGAGTGACAACGGAGAAAATAAAACAAAATTTGGTTTTATACATAAGATGTTAGTAGAAATATATATACATATAATTATTATTAAGTAATTGACAAAAATTATTTACTCGCATATCAAACTTTTCTCCTTCACCCATGGGGGCAATTGCCCCTACTGGGCCTATGCTGGTCATTTAGTATGTCAATAATAGAAGATAAAACCCGACGAAAATTTTAAACATGGAGATATATTAGGCATCGTGGATTGATATATAGAAGTTGGTGACAGATGTAAAAAAATGATTTTACTATTTACACGACTGGAAAAAAAGCGGTGTCATATGTGTCTCCCCGTGAACTGGTTAACAGATTGGATTAAATAACCCATTTCATATACACTATATGAACATAAAGAAATATTTCTACTCGGTTATTGTTTCCTACGTTTACTTAATTAATTAATTAATTACGTGAATACAATATTGTACACATTGGAATCTATAATTTAAATGTTGTTCTTCACTTTCCTTGGCTTTATACAACAGTACAGACTTAATGCGTCATCAGGTTTGGTTCCTACTTACCGTCCGTACAGATTCCTAATTAATATATAAGCATAGTTAATATTTCACCTAAATGAATTAACCTCAATCGGCTTATATATTGACTAGCACGTCTTTTTCTTCTAATTTGCATTGAGGGCCCCTTTTATTTACACTATTTACAATTCATGAATTGACCCATTATTTTTTTGTATTAAGCATAATGTCCAGTTAAAGCCTCTTGACAAAAGACAAATAGTGTTCCTATCCACAAGGTGAACAACAAACGTTTATTATTTTAAAAACAACTTTTGATAAATAGTGTAGTGATAATAATTTCATGCTAACTTTAACCAAAAATTGAAGACATTACCAAATGGCCTAAGGGTACGAAACGGGTTACTTAGTAAATGGAGATATGTCAACCGCCATATACCCCAATCCTGGGCTATATTAAGCTAAAACACGTTGTTTCATATGAATTCTTGAACTCACATAGGCGTTGCCCCTTGACCTTCGCTTTAACGGTTTCGCCACCTCCATCATATATATTTAAGAATTATGAAACATTGGCTCCTCATCCCCTTACTACTTTGTTGAGGATTCGATACCCACCTGACGTACGAAATTCTAAGTGTTCAGTATTAACACAAAGGGTTTGATCATTTTTCTATCTATATATGCATATATTAAGTAGAACCGTGATATGTAATCTGTTTGTTTTTTGAAGCCCTCAATAAGTTTGTCAATAACTGCTTCAAATTGTCCTTCCATTTTTTGATCTGTCGTCGTTGTTGGTATAATACACAGTAAATTGTAATTGCAAGTTGCAAGGTGCGTATGTGGTTTAGTTAAACTGTATGTCTATAACTGCTTCATTATTTACTTTTATTTCCCCCCTCTCCCCGCGTTGCTTTGATTCTATAGTAAAACGTGAATCCAAGTGGGAAAACGAGTTTGCAGATTACCTAAATACGTGGCCACCACGTATGCCTCTTTGTTTGCATGTGTAGTATTTTTGCATGTCACTGATGTTTGCAGATGAGGTGCGTGTGTGTCTGTTACCTAGTAATGTCATCAATTACCCTGTGTTCATTTTTTACTGAAATTTTTTATTTGGTGCCATTCGTGAGCCTATGTCAAATGGTGTTATCTTCACTACCATTTTAGAGTTTGTCAGTAAGTCTATTGACATTGTCTACGGTGGACATATATCATCCATTTCAACCTTTATTTCCTTAATGAAATTGATGTATATCATTCATTTCGAACTTTTGCTCTTCGCTTTTTATCGTAAGAGCTTTTCCCCAAACCTGGCATGTGAGAAACAAGATTATCTAAAAACTCACAAGAAAACCAAACCTTCACTTCAATTAGCTATCTTAAATCAGTAGGAATACTCTTGCACATCAACATCCTTAGTATTCCTGCACGAGCTTTGTAAATTTTAAGCAAATCATTTTGAGGAAGAGAGGGAAAATGTTTGTGCAAATTTGAGAGAATGGTATCCATGTGAAAAAAATGAGAGAGAAGAAGAGAAAATGAATGCAAGGTGAGCAACAGTTTTCACGGAACTGAAAAATCGACTTTAAAAGCCATAGAGTACCGTATCCACCACTTGATCGGGAAAAATCAATCCTTTAACTTTCATTTTGGGAAGAAGGATCGATTAAATCAATGAACTCTTCATTTTGGTCAAAATTTTCAAAGAATGGTTTTAACCATTGTCCATTAACTTTAAACACATTACTATTCTTTGGATTCTCAATTTCAACTGCTCCATGAGGGGAAACATTTTTAACAATGAAAGGCCCAGTCCAACGAGATCGAAGTTTACCAAGAAACAAGTGCAATCTTGAATCATATAAAAGAACTATTTGTGAAGGTTCAAAAGATGTTCTAAAAATGAATTTGTCATGAAACACCTTCATTTTTTCTTTGTAGATTTTAGAATTTTCATAAGCCTCATTCCTGATTTCTTCGAGTTCACTCAGTTGGAATTTACGTAACTTACAAGCATCATTCAAATTTTTGTTGAATGTTTTAATGTCCCAATAAGCTTTGTGCTCAATTTCCACAGGCAAGTGACAAGGTTTTCCATAAACTAATCTATAAGGAGACATTCCCAATGATGTCTTTAAAGCAGTTCGGTAAGCTCAAAGTGCATCATTAAGTCTTAAAGCCTAATATTTATGATTTGGGTTAACCATTTTTTCTAAGATCTGTTTTATCTCCCTATTAGCTAATTCAACTTGTCCATTTGTTTGCGGGTGATAAGGTGTAGAAACTTTATGGGTTATTCCATATTTCTTCACTAAAGTTTCAAATGGTATGTTACAAAAATGTGTACCCCCATCACTAATAATGGCTCGAGGAATTCCATATCTACATAATATATTCTCTTTCAAGAATTTGATGACTGTTTTTGTGATCATTGTTTCAATATGAAATTACCTCGAACCATTTTGAAACATAATCTACTGTAATAAGAATGTACAAAAAACCAAATGATGGTGGAAAAGGTCCCATAAAATTAATACCCCAACAGTCAAAGATTTTAACAACAAGAATGGGATCCATAGGCATCATGTTTCTTTTTGAAATGGATCTCAAATTTTGACAATTTTCACAAGTTTTGCAAAATGCATGTGCATCCTCAAATAAAGTGGGCCAATAAAATCCACATTGCAAGATTTTAGCAGCTGTTTTTTTAGATAAGAAATGTCCTCCACATGCTTTGGAATGACAAACATTAATGACACTACTTACCTCATTGTCGGGTATACATCTTCTAATTATTTGATTTGGACAATATTGAAACAGATATGGGTCATCCCAATAAAAATTTTTCGCCTCGATCAAAAACTGCCTTTTGTCTTGAGCATTCCAATAATGTGGCATTTTTCTTATTGCAAGAAAATTCACGATGTTAGCAAACCAAGGTACAACAGCAAGAGAAAATAAAAATTCATTAGGAAAAGAATCATTGATCGGTGAAGTCTCAATTAATGTCTCTGTCGTTAATCTTGCCAGATGGTCTGCAACGACATTTTGGGCTCATTTCTTATCCTTTATTGTTATATTGAATTCTTGGAGCAATAAGATCCATCATATCAATCTAGGTTTTGCATCCTATTTAGACATTAGATATCTCATAGCTGCAAGATTAGTGTAAACAATCGTTGGATAACCAATTAAATAAGATCAAAAATTGTCCAATGCAAATACTACTACAAATAGTTCTTTTTCAGTTGTTGTGTAATTCATTTGTGCATCATTTAAAGTCCTACTTGCATAGTATATCACATAAGGCTTACCTTCTTTTCTTTGTTCTAAGACAACACCAATGGCATAGTCACTCGCATCACACATCAACTCAAATGGAAGCTTTTCACCTCGGTCAAAAACTTCCTTTTGTCTTGAGCATTCCAATGAGGTGGCATTTTTGTTGTTGCAAGAATATTTACAATATTAGCAAACCAAGTGACACATCCGAAAAAGGATTGTCTTCCAAGTATAGGAGTATCGAAGTAATAAAACCCGGTGAGACCGGGGTCGATCCACGAGGAAGGAGATTTTAGCGCTACAAATTATTAGCTAAGCAAATATAATATGGATGATTCAAAGGGATAGCAAGAGAATATCAACAAATATGAGTAAAGAACAAGTTCTTAAACAATAAATGAGAATAACACAAGAGAAATTAACACAATAATAATGAAAGCTAAGGTTAGGGGATCCGCCCTTGATATTTCAAATAAGGATAATTAGCCCATTTTAGTTATATGAATTATATTTGTTTCATTACCAACATTTATACTACTTCTTGTAAATGGGTTCAAGCATCCAATGTGCCAATCATCATATGTCTACAACAAATCAAGGTTCCTAACTAGATTCGTGTCGGTAAGGAAGAACCATACATCATCTAGAAAGGATCCAAGAATTTGATGTGCCAAGGATTGTCGACAATGGATCAAGACCTCCACTTTACGAGTGGTGTCAAGATTGATTAAGAAATTAAATATAATCATATTGAATAAACATCATAAGATTAAGATTATTAAGCACATATTAAGGGTTAGAGAATCCTTATTCTCATATCAAGGGTTTCACCTTTCACCTTAGCAAAAGAGAAATTAGAAGAACATTATAATAGAAAGAAAATAAAATGTAAGAAAAAGGAAATTCATTAATAACATAAACACACAAACACAATACAAGATCCTAGCCAAAGCCAAAATGTTCCAGCCAAGGCCAAGATGCCCTAATGGGTCACAAGGCACCTCTATTTATAGATACATCCAGGGGCAAACTTGTCAAATTACATGGGCATAATTGTCAAATATTAGTTGTAAATATCTTTGACAATTGGGATCATTAGGCACCGACTTTGACCATCAATTTTTACATTAAAATGTTGAGAATTTTAGTCACATGTCTTCATGAAAGTTGTAGATATTTCTCTCAGCTTTCTAGAACATATTGATTTGCACAATTTGGATATGTATTTTGAGAGATACGATCCAAATACTGAGGCCTGGTCAGACTGGGCCGAGACTGTAGATGGGTTCACTTCAAGCCCAATTTTGGTCCACTAAGAGCTCGAATTTGATGATGCTTATGAAATGCAATCTTGTAAAGAATTGAATCAGCTTTCCAAAACAGTAAGAATTGCACCATTCTGATCTATAAATAGAGAGTTATGCCCATTTTACCGAACCTGTAACAAAACCAAAATTAAGAGAAAATAATTCCAAAGATGCAAATGCTACAAATATGCTTAAGTTGAGGAATTTAATGACACTATTAATGCAATATGATGAACTAAACTCTTATTAAAAATGCATATTTAAGTGTCATCACACCTCCCCAAACTAGCTTATTGCTAGTCCTCTAGCCAATTAAAGCGTTTATTATTAGAAGGATTTATTAGAATTTACATTCCAAGGTGGGTTCATATGCACTCTCCCTAGATTTATCCAAAATAAACAAACTCTCAATGATTTTGTTTTTTTAAATGTGTTATTTTTTTTTTTCTCATGTACCCTTCAGTCAGGATATCTATAAACCTTCTTTTTGTGCTCAGTCAACACATGACTGTGGGGCTTATTAGAAAGAAGCCATATCGGTTCTAATATTTGTTAAGGCTAACAACATTAGGTAAGGGGCATTTATTCATTTTATATTTTTTTTCTCTTTTTTTTTTTTTAAGGAATGCATCTTTAACCCATGTAGCGAGCCTTAGGCTAATGACTCCCAGACCAGTTGGCCTTAGGGCATTAGGTGTTAAGACAACCCTTCGAGCTTAACGACTCGGGTTGCCGATGCTTTATTTTTGCTTAGAAACTTGTGGATAGTGCAATGTTCAATCCCATTAAGCTTTCTCCTTAATCAATGTAGCGAGCTTTGGGCCAATAGCTCCCAAACCAGTTGGTCTTAGGGTATTAGGTGTTAAGGCACCCCTCGGGCTTAATTGCTCGAATTTAGGAGGCTACGAGACCAAACTTTATCCACAATTGCTATTTTTCTTCTTTTTTCTTCCTTTTTTTTTTGCTTTTTTTTTTTTTTTAAACTTTTCCCCTTCCTTTTGTTGTTTTCTTAAACAAAACAAAAGAACTCAAATATTGCAATATTTCATTTCGCCACCCACAATCATACATCAAGGTATGTGTGTGTGTGAAGAACGATTCATAGATACTTGCTTAATGAGCACATAAGCACACAATTTATTAAATGATAAGGTTGTGAGAGTTCATAGATTTGAATGATTCAAAGTGAAATGAATAAGACCTCCTTGTTATAAAATTCCAAAATCAAGACTAAATAATATCAAATAAGTCTTAAAAAATGCAAGAATAAAATGACAAATTGGTTAGAATGGGGTTTTCAAGAGTCAAAGCTGTCCTCCCTATCTGCCATTCCTGACCCAGAATGCGTCTCAAGAGGATTTGAATTTGAAACTTGATGTGATATCCACACTCGGAATCTAATTACTATACTTGTTTTTTTTTTTTTTTTGCCAAGGAAAAAATAAAATTTCAAGACCAACATTATGTCTTACTATCCTCCCCCCCCCACACCCCCCCCCCCCCCCCCCCCAACCAAATGAAACATTGTCCTTAATGTTTAAATGTAGAGGGATAAAGTATAGGAGACATTACCTGAAGCTTCTGTTATTCAAGAGAGATGACCTGAAAGACTCAAAAAATAACATGCTAAAAGTAAAATAAAATAAAATAAAGGACAAGAAAAAATTACAAACAGAGATTCAAATCCAATTTACACTTTTTGTTTTGCCCTCCTGCCCAATTAATTTGAGTACTAGCTGGGTCAGGTTCATACTAAACTTCTTGTAATTTGTCAAGTAGCTCACCAGCAGAAGTGGCAGAAATAAGGATCTTTCTCGCTGAATGAGGGATAAAATTCTGTTCCACAACTGCATCAACAAAACTTATCAAAGGATCAAAGAAATTTTTGACATTCAACAAACCTATGGGTTTTTGATGGAGATTCAGTTGGGCCCAAGAGGCAATTTGAAAAATTTCTTCAAGAGTGCCAAAGCCACCTGGTAAAGCAATAAAGGCATCTGAATTGATGAGCCTATGTGCCATGCGTTCATGCATAGAGGAGACCTGTAACTCCTTCCCAACCGTTTTTCCAACAAAACTTTCTACAGCCAAAGCTTTAGGAATAACTCCTAAAACTTGAGTACCCCCTACATGTGCAGCTGTGGACACACAACCCATTAACCCGAGGCTACCTCCCCCATAAACCACATGAATCTTTCTTTCAGCCAGTAGCCTACCAAGATAATTCGCTACTTCTACGAATTCTTCACTTTTACCTGGTCGAGATCCACAGAATACACATATCCTTTGGATTCGACGTTTTGAAGTTCCCTCCATGTCTATGTGACTCTCTAACTATGTGTGAAGAAGAGACCAAGACATGTGGTATTTATGGAGTGCAAAAAGGTATGTTAATGATGATATCTATCTAGGTAGCTCGGTTGTTTGTTGAAAAATTTGATAATAATGCATAAAAATTCAAAAAAGACGATGAAATAAGACACCATAAGTCAAACAAAAGATACAAATTCAAAAATGACAGCTATGGGGCATTAAAATTCAAAAATGATGGCACGCATGCATATGTACAGGTAGTTGTGACTGTGGCTCACATCTTCCTCTGGTTTTACGTCCAGAAATGGCTTAACACCTTATATGAGTTGGGGATATGCTTCCCATCCAGTTTTCTTATAAACTGGCAAACAGGATCGTTTTGAGTCAGATTCCCAAGACTATAGCGTTCCTGCTCATCTCGGAATTGTGTCCACAAATTAAAAATTTCACGCTGCACAAGTCCACAAGAATGCGTCTCAAAAGTCACTTGGATATCATCCAAAGACTCCCTACTCAGTCCATTCTTGATGAACTGTAGTTTATCCTCTCGATTATTAGACAAATATCCCAAGGAGCGGCAACGCTAGTTACAAGTCCATCTTGCACATTTAGGACAAACTTGTAACCTTTTCGCTCTTCGCTTTTTTGGCATAAGAGCCTTTCCAAAAACCTTGGTATTATAGGAAACAAGATTATCTTGAAAAACTCACAAGAGGAATCGAAACCTTGGCTCTCAATTAACCATCTTAAATCAGCAGGGATACCCTTACGCATCAACAAACCCTTAGTCTTTATTGCACGAGCTTTTATAAATTTAAGCAAAATCATTGTGGAGGAAGCGAGGGAAAAAGTTTGGGCAATTTGAGAGAATGGTATCCATGTGCAAGAAAATGAGAGAGAAGAAAAGAAAATGGATGCAAGGTGAGCAACAGTTTTTAGGGAACTGAAAAACCGACTTTAAAAGTCACGGAGTACCGTATCCGCCACTTGACCGGGAAAAATCAATCCTTAAAAAGGATCAATTAAAGCAATGGACTCTTCGTTTTGGTCAAATTTTCAAAGAATGGTTTTAACCGTTGTCCATTAACTTTAAACACATGACCATTCTTTGGGTTCTCAATTTCAACTGCTCTATGAGGGAAAACATTTTTAACAATGAAAGGCCCAGTCCAACGTGACCGAAGTTTACCAGGAAATAAATGCAACCTTGAATCATACAAAAGAACTTTTTGTGAAGGTTCAAAAGATTTTATAACAATAAATTTGTCATGAAAAACCTTCATTTTTTCTTTGTAGATTTTAGAATTTTCATAAGCCTCATTCCTGATTTCTTCAAGTTCACTCAGTTGGAGTTTTCGTAACTTGCAAGCATCATTCAAGTTTGTGTAAATTTTTAATGGCCCAATAAGCTTTATGTTCAATTTTCACTGGCAAGTGACAAGGTTTTCCATAAACTAATCTATAAGGAGACATTCCCAATGATGTTTTGAAAGCAGTTCGGTAAGCCCAGAGTTCATCATTAAGTCTTAAAGACCAATCTTTACGATTTGGGTTAACCGATTTTTCTAAGATCTGTTTTATCTCCCTATTAGCTAATTCAACTTGTCCACTTGTTTGTGAGTGATAAGGTGTAGAAATTTTATGGGTTATTCCATATTTCTTCATTAAAGTTTCAAATGGTTTGTTACAAAAATGTGTACCCCCATCACTAATAATGGCTCGAGGAATTCAAAATCTACTTAAGATATTCTCCTTCAAGAATTTGACAACTGTTTTGTGATCATTGTTTCGACATGGAATTGCCTCGACCCATTTTGAAACATAGTCTACTGCAACAAGGATGTACACAAAACCAAATGACGTTGGAAAGGGTCCCATAAAATCAATACCCTAACAGTCAAAGATTTCAACAACAAGAATGGGATTCAAAGGCATCATGTTTCTTTTTTAAATGGATCCCAATTTTTGACAATTTTCACATGTTTTGCAAAATGCATGTGAATCTTTAAATAAGGTGGGCCAATAAAATCCACATTGCAAGATTTTAGCAGTTGTTTTTCTAGATGAAAAATGTCCTCAACATGCTTCAGAATGACAAAAGTTAATGACACTACTTACCTCATTGTCGGGTATGCATCTTCTCATTATTTGGTCTGGACAATATTTGAACAGATATGGGTCATCCCAGTAAAAATTTTTCACCTCGATTAAAAATTTTCTTTTGTCCTGAGCATTCCAATGAGGTGGCATTTTCCCTGTCGCAAGAAAATTTACAATGTTAGCAAACCAAGGTACAGGAGCAACAGAAAATAAAAATTCATCAGGAAAAGAATCATTGATAGGTGAAGTTTCAATTAATGTCTCTGTCGTTAGTCTTGAAAGATGATCAGCAACGACATTTTCGGCTCCTTTCTTATCCTTTATTGTGATGTTGAATTCTTGGAGCAATAAGATCAACCGTATCAATCTAGGTTTTGCATCCTGTTTAGTCATTAAATATCTCACAGCTGCATGGTCAGTGTAAACAATTGTTGGAGAGCCAATTAAATAAGATCGAAATTTGTCCAATGCAAATACTATTACAAGTAGTTCTTTTTCAGTTGTTGTGTAATTCATTTGTGCATCATTTAAAGTCCTATTTGCATAGTATATTACATAAGGACTTACCCTCTCTTTGCTTTGTCTTAAGGCGAGCACCAACCGGCATAGTCACTTGCATACACACATTCAATTCAAAAGGCAAGGACCATAGGGATTGATAATGGAGCAGTTGCTTAAAGTCCAATTAGTGTATCAAAGCATTTTGACATTCTGAGTCATTCAAAGAAGTATATTTTATTAAGAGGTTAAAAGAGGTTAGATATAGCACTGAAAAATTTCTCTAGAACATACTATAAAATCCAGCATGCCCAAGAATGAACAACATCTTACTGTTTTTGGTGTGGAGGCAAATATAGAAATTAATGTACACTTTGCTTGTCCACTTTAATTCCTTTAGAAGACACTACATGCCTAAAACAATTCCGATGAAGTGACCATATAAGACATTCCCAATCAAAATAAAAAGGACCCTATTTTCTAACACCTTTTAGGACTTTTTCTAAGTTATCAAGATAATTATCAAAAGAGTTTCCACAGACCGTTAAATCATCCATAAAAACTTCTAAACAATGCTTAACCATGTCATTGAAAATGCTTAACATACATCTTTGAAAAGTGGTTGGGGCATTACAAAGTCCAAAAAGCATTCTCCTAAATGCAAAAGTGCCAAAGGGGCACGTGAATGTGGTCTTTTCTTGGTCTTCAAGTATATTGAGAATTTGATAATAGCCTGAGTATCCATCAAGAAAGTAGTAGTAGGGGTGCCCTGCTACTCTTTCAAGAATTTGGTCAGGAAAGGGTAAGAAAATGGCTTTTCTTTAGTGATAGCATTTAATTTTATATAATCAATGCACATCCTACAACTAGATGAGACACGAGTTGGCAATAATTCACCCTTTTCATTTTTAACTACTGTAATGCCAGATTTCTTAGGTATTACTTGTGTAGGGCTTACCCACTTACTATCATAAATAGGATAGATAATTCCCACATCAAGTAGTTTGAGAACTTCAGCCCTAATGACCTCTTTCATGTATGGATTTAATCTCCTTTGAGGTTGTTGAGATGTTTTGGCTTTTTCCTCTAAATGTATTCTATGTGTGCAAATTAAAGGGTTAATGCCTTTTATATCTTTTAAAGTCCACCCAATTGCATTTTTATGCATTTTAAGCACGTCTATCAACTTACCTTGTTGCTCGCATGTGAGGGATGAAGAAATTACCATCGGATATGTCTGATTCTCCCCAAGGATATGCATCTTTCGTCCTTCAGTAAGGGCTCATTCTAGCTTGGGAGCTTCATCTTCCTGCTTTCATTCATTTGCCCCAATTCTTCAAATCTTGATTTTGAGCCTTTTTCCATCACCTGTGCACAATCAATAAAGAGCATATATAAGAAAGATCAGACTCTAGTTCCATGCTTGATTCTAATGAATTCACTAGAGAAGTTTCCAAAGGGTCAGAAGAACTCCCTTTTGGATGTGATCTTCCACAATAGATTCAATTACATTGGCTTTATCAACTTCATCTTCTTCTTCATTTGGTTGTTTGCACATATTAAAAACATTAAGTTCTAATGTCATGTTCCCAAATGATAGCTTCATGACTCCATTTCTGCAATTAATCAAAGCAGTAGAATTAGCTAGAATGGACGCCCTAAAATAACAGGAATTGAATTGCTTACTTCCACTGGTTGTGTGTCCAAGACGAAAAAATCCACTGGGTAAATGAATTTATCGACTTGAACTAACACATCTTCTACTATTCCTCTTGGTACTTTAATTGATATATTAGCAAGCAAAAGAGTGACAGAAGTTGGTTTTAACTCACCTAGATTGAGTTTTTGAAAAACTGAGTATGGAAGCAAATTCACACTAGCACCAAGATCAAGTAAAGCTTGTTCAATTTTATGGTCTCAAATAACAAATGAAATTGTAGGACAACCTGGATCCTTATATTTCACTGTATTATTATTTTGAAGAATAGCACTTACTTGCTCGGCTAGAAAGGCCTTCTTTTTCACATTTAGTTTTCTTTTCACAGTGCACAAGTCTTTCAAAAACTTTGCATAATAAGGTACCTGTTTGATCACATCAAGCAAGGGAATGTTGACCTTTACCTGTTTGAAAATTTCAAAGATTTCAGAATTGTGAGTTGGCTTCTTTGGTGTAGCTAATGCTTGAGGAAATGGAGGCACAAATGAGGATTTGGTCTCTTCTTCGCTAGGTGTTGGGTTGGCAACCTCTTCCTGTCCTTTAGAGATCGATCTTCTTCTCTCTCACAAGGATTAGGAATGTGTTTTTCAACAACCTTACCATTGCGAAGGGTCATGACTGACTTGGCTTGGTCGAAATAATGGTTATTTGAATTCCCTGCATTTGAGTTAGATTGATCTTTGGGGTTTTGCAATGTTTGAGAAGGAAATTTTCCTTTCTCTTGGATGCTACATGTAGATGCAAATTTTGCAAGAGTTTCTGACAAATTTGCTAGTGTTTGAGTAGTTTGACCATTGAAAGTCTCTTGCTTTGTAATGAATGAATGCAATGTTTCTTCCAAGTCATTCCTAGGAGGAGGAGCATATGCATGATCATGAGAATTTTGAAAATTTTATCGTGTTTGAAAAGGGACTTGTGAAGATTGTGCATGATTATCATTTTTCCAGCTAAAATTTGGATGATTTCTCCAACCAGGATTGTAGGTTTGTGAATATGGATTGTGATTTGGCCTTTTGAAAGTGTTCAAGGCGTTGGCTTCTTCATGGAGACATTCCCTAAAGGCAGGCAAAGTTGGACAATTATCAGTAGAATGGTCATTGTCATCACAAATGTTACAGACATTTTCTTGAATAGAATTCAATTGACCACTTTTTTTCATTTCTAAAGCCTCGACTTTTCTAGCTAGGGATGCATATTTGGCTTGAAGGTCATGGTCTTCCCTAAGGTTGTAAATACCTCTATTGGATGTCGAGGGTGGGGTCTTGCTTGGTACCTCATAGGTGCCAGCAGTGTCCCAATTTTGTGCCTTTTCTGCCAAGGAATCTAGGAAGTCAAGTGCTTCCTCAGGGTCTTTTTCTTTAAATTCTCCTCTACACATTAATTCTACTAGGTGCCTATCTTGAGGTGTTAACCCTTCATAGAAGTGTGCAACTATTCTCCAAGTCTCAAAACCATGGTGAGGACAGGTATTAAGTAGTTCCTTATACCTATCCCAACATTGGTAAAGAGTTTCCCCTTGTTTTTGAGAGAAATCAGAAATTTGTCTTTTAAGAGAATTTGTTCTATGGGTAGGAAATTTTTTTTTAAAAAAATTGTTGTTTCATCTCATCCCATGAACTGATGGAATTCGACCTCAAATTTTGTAGCCATGTTCTAGCTTTATCTTTTAAAGAAAAAGGACAAAGCTTTAATCTAATGGTGTTTATGCTACAATTTGGGTCAGTGTAGGAGCTACATACCTCTTCAAAGAGTTTCAAGTGGGAATATGGGTTCTCCATGTCAAGGCCATGAAAAGTGGATAGAAGTCGAACAAAACTTGGTTTGAAATTGAAATGGATTGAATCTAGAGGAGAAATTACACAAGATGGTGCACTAGTCCTTACCGGATTCATGTAGTTTCCGAGGGTTCTTCGTTGGTCTTGATCATTTTGTTGCGAACGGTTGTCCCCTTCATCCGTGAATATTTCTTCATGATTATTGGCCATGTTTTCTAAGGAAGATGATATTTTTTTAACAAGTCTAACACTAGATGTTCGTGACCAAATTTTCATGCAAGAAAGGGAGAAGAAAAGAGAGCAAAAGATGAAAACACAAAAATAAAAAATTAGATCTAAGATGAGAAAAGAGAACACTTACAATTTTGCACACCAATTTTTACCTTCCCCGGCAACGGTGCCAAAAACTTGACACATCCGAAAAAGGATTGTCTCCCAAGTATAGGAGTGTCGAAGTAATAAAACCCGGTAAGACCGAGGTCGATCCACGAGGAAGGAGATTTTAGCGCTACAAATTATAAGCTAAGCAAATATAATATGGATGATTCAAAGGGATAGCAAGAGAATATCAACAAATATGAGTAAAGAACAAGTTCTTAAACAATAAATAAGAATAACACAAGAGAAATTAACACAATAATAATGAAAGCTAAGGTTAGAGGATCCGCCCTTGATATTTCAAATAAGGATAATTAGCCCATTTTAGTTATATGAATTATATTTGTTTCATTACCAACATTTATACCACTTCTTGTAAATGGGTTCAAGCATCCAATGTGCCAATCATCATATGTCTACAACAAATCAGGTTCCTAACTAGATTCCTGTCGGTAAGGAAGAACCATACATCATCTAGAAAGGATCCAAGCATTTGATGTACCAAGGATTGTCGACAATGGATCAAGACCTCCACTTTACGAGTGGTGTCAAGATTGATTAAGAAATTAAATATAACTCAGATTGAATAAACATTATAAGATTAAGATTATTAAGCACATATTAAGGGTTAGAGAATCCTTATTCTCATATCAAGGGTTTCACCCTTTCACTTAGCAAAAGAGAAATTAGAAGAACATTATAATATAAAGAAAATAAAATGTAAGAAAAAGGAAATTCGTTAATAATATAAACACATAAAACACAATACAAGATCCTAGCCAAAGCCAAAATGTTCCAGCCAAGGCCAAGATGCCCTAATGGGTCACAAGACACCTCTATTTATAGATACATCCAGGGGCAAACTTGTCAAATTACAAGGGCATAATTGTCAAATATTAGTTGTAACTATCTTTGACAATTGGGATCATTAGGCACCGACTTTGACCATCAATTTTGACATCGAAATGTTGTGAATTTTAATCACATGTCTTCATGAAAGTTGTAGATATTTCTCTCAGCTTTCTAGAAAATATTTATTTGCACAATTTCGATACGTATTTTGAGAGATACGGTTCAAATACTGAGGCCTGGTCAGACTGGGCCGAGACTGTAGATGGGTTCACTTCAAGCACAATTTTGGTCTACTAAGAGCCCGAATTTGATGATGCTTGTGAAATGCAATCTTGTAGACAATTAAATCAGCTTTCCAAAACATTAAGAATTGTATCATTCTGATCTATAAATAGAGATTTATGCCCATTTTACCGAACCTATAACAAAACCAAAATTAAGAGAAATTAATTCCAAGGACGCAAATGCTACAAATATGTTTAAGTTGAGGAATTTAAGGACACTATTAATGCAATATGATGAACTAAACTCTTATTAAACATGCATATTTAAGTGTTCATCACCAAGGTACAGCAGCAACAGAAAATAAAAATTCATCAGGAAAATAATCATTGATAGGTGAAGTTTCGATTAATGTCTCTATCGTTAATCTTGACAGATAGTCTGCAACGACATTTTCGGCTCCTTTCTTATCCTTTATTGTGATGTTGAATTCTTGGAGCAATACGATCCACCATATCAATATAGGTTTTGCATTCTTTTTAGACATTAAATATCTCATAGCTGCATTATCAGTGTAAACAATCGTTGGAGAACCAATTAAATAAGATCGAAATGTGTCCTACTTGCATTGTATATTACATAAGGCTTACCTTCTTTTCTTTGTCCTAAGATAGCACCAACAACATAGTCACTCGCATCACACGTCAACTCAAAAAGCAAGGACCAATCAGGAGATTGCATAATTAGAGCTGTTGTTAAAAGTCCAATTAACTTATCAAAGGCATTTTGACATTTTTGAGTCCATTCAAAAGGAGTGTCTTTTATTAAGAGGTTACAACAAGGTTTAGATATAGTACTGAAATTTCTTATGAACCTCCTATAAAATCCAGCATGCCTCAAGAATGAACAAACCTCTTTAACTGTTTTTGGTGGAGGCAAATGGGAAATTAATTTCACTTTTGCTTTGTCCACTTCAATTCCCTTAGAAGACACCACATGACCTAAGACAATTCCCGAAGTGACCATATAATGACATTTTTCCCAATTCTAAATAGGACCTTTTTCTACATACCTTTTTAGTACTTTTTCTAAGTTTTCAAGACAATTCTCAAAAGAATTTCCAAAGACAGTTAAATCATCAATGAAAACTTCTAAACAATGCTCAACCATGTCACTAAAAATGCTTAACATGCATCTTTGAAAAGTGGCTGGGGCATTAAAAAGTCCAAAAGGCATTCTCCTAAATGCAGAAGTGCCGAAGGGGCATGTGAAAGTCGTCTTTTCTTGGTCTTCAAGTGCAATGGGAATCTGATAATAGCCTAAGTATCTGTCAAGAAAGCAGTAGTAGGGGTGCCCTGCTACTCTTTCAAGAATTTGGTCAAGGGATGATAAGGAAAAATAGTATTTTCTGGTAACAGCATTTAATTTTCTATAGTTAATGCACATCCTCCAACTAGATGAGACTCGATTGGCAATGATTCACCCTTTTCATTTTTAACTACTGTAATGCCACATTTCTTAGGTACTACTTGTGTAAAGCTTACCCACTTACTATCAGAAATAGGGTAGATAATTCTCACATCAATTAGTTTGAGGACTTCAACCCTAATCACTTCTTTCATGTGGGGATTTAATCTCCTTTGAGGTTGTTGGGATGTTTTGGCATTTTCCTCTAAATGTATTCTATGTGTGCAAATTAAAGGGTTAATGTCTTTTATGTCTTTTAAAGTCCACCCGATTACATTTTTATGCTTTTTAAGCACACGTATCAACTTACCTTGTTCGCTTGTGAGGGATAAAGAAACTGCCACCGGATATGTCTAATTGTCCCCAAGATATGCGTATTTTAGTGCTTCAGGTAAGGGCTTCAATTCTAACATAGGAGCTTCCTCTTCCTTGCTTTCATTCATTTACCACAATTCTTCGAATCTTGGTTTTGAGTCCTTTTCCATCACTTGTGCACAATCCAGTAAAGAACATGTTTCAGAAAGATCAGGCTCTAGTACTATACTTGATTCTAATGAATTGACTAAATTGGTTTCCAAAGGGTCAGAAGAACTCCCTTTTTGGATGTGGTTTTCCACAATAGTTTCAGTATATTAGCCTCCTCAATTTCATCATCTTCTTCATGCGGTTGTTTGCACATATTAAAAATATTAAGTTCCAATGTCATGTTCCCAAATGATAGCTTCATGACTCCATTCCTGTAATTAATCACAGCATTAGAGGTAGCTAGAAATGGACGCCCTAAAATAACAGAACTTGAATTGCATACTTCCACTGGTTGTATGTCCAAGACAATAAAATCCACTGGATAAATGAATCCATCAACTTGAACTAACACATCTTCTACTACTCCTCTTGGTACTTTAATTGAACTATTAGTAAGCAAATGAGTCATAGAAGTCAGTTTTAACTCACCTAGATTGAGTTTATGAAAAACCGAGTATGGAAGCAAATTCACACTAGCACCAAGATCAAGTAAAGCTTGTTCAATTTTGTGGTCTCTAATAACACATGAAATTGTAGGACAACCTGGATCCTTATATTTCACTGTATTATTGTTTTGAAGAATAGCACTTACATGCTCAGCTAAAAAGGTCTTCTTTTTCACATTCAATTTTCTTTTTCATAGTGCACAAGTCTTTAAAAAATTTTGCATAAGAAGGTACTTGTTTGATCACATCAAGCAAGGGAATGTTGACCTTTACCTGTTTGAAAATTTTAAATATTTCAGAATTGTGAGTTGACTTGTTTTGTGTGGGTAATGCTTGAGGAAATGGAGGCACAGATGAAGATTTGGTTTCTTTTTCGCTAGGTGTTGGTTTGACATCCTCTTACTGCAATTTAGAGATCGATTCTTCTTCTTTCTCATAAAGGTTAGGAATGTCAGATATTCTTGCAAAATTTGCATCAACATTTAGCATCCAAGAAAAAGGAAAATTTCCTTCTCAAACAACAACAAAAGATGGTTAAACTATCCATGGAAATAGGTGGTAAAAACTACCATAGCAAATTAAAGAACATGTTCATAACAATAAATGAGAATAAATAAAATACGTAAGTAAAAGGAATTAACACAATAACAATGAAAGCTAAGGTTAAGGGGATCCACCTTTGATATATCAAATAAGGATAAACAATCAAATTATACTCAATTGGAATCCACGCATCAAGGAGGTTGCGATTGAAAGGTATGTCATTTAAGCACAATTTTATTTATATGAATTATATTTGTTTCATTACCAATATTTATCCCACTTCTTGTAAATGGGTTCAAGCATCCAACGTGCCAATCACTATATGTCTACAACAAATCAAGGTTCCTAACTACACTTTTGTTTGTATGGAAGAACCATACGACATCTAGAAAGGATCCAAGCATTTGATGTGCCAAGGATTATCAACAATGGATCAAGACCTCCACTTTACGAGTGGTGTCAAGATTGATTAAGAAAATAAATATAAATCATATAAAATAAATAACGAAGATTATGATTATTAAGCACAAATCAAAGGGTTAGAAAATTCTTATTCTCACATCAAGGGTTTAACCATTTCACCTTAGCAAAAGAGAATTTAGCAAGACATTATCAAAGAAGGAAAACAAATTGTAGGAAAAAGGAAATTTATTAATAACTTTAAAAGAGCAAAACACAAGAGAGAAAAGCACAATAACAAGTGATCCCAGCCAAGGCCAAGATGCCTCAATGGGTCATAAGGCACCTCTATTTATAGATACATTTATGGGCAAACTTGTCAAATTACAAAGGAATAATTGTCAAATATTAGGTGCACCAACTTTGACAATTGGGGTAATTAGGTGATCCGACTTTGACCACCAATTTTGACATTGAATTATTGAGAATTTTAATCACATGTCTTCATGAAAGTTGTAGATATTTCTCTCAAATTTCTAGAACATCTTGGGTCATACAATTTGGATACGTACTTTGAGAGATTGGTCAAAATACTAAGGCATGGTTAGGCCGGATTGAAATTGTAGATGGGTTCACTTCAAGCCCATGTTTGGTCCACTAAGAGCCCAAATTTGATGATGCTTATGTAGTACAATCTTGTAGATAATTTAATCAGCTTTCAAAAACATTAAGATTTGCACCATTCGGATCTACAAATACAAAGTTATGCCTATTTTACCGAACCTGCAATAAACCAAAATTAAGAGAAAGTTATTTCAAAGGATGCAAAGACTACAGTTATGCTTAAGTTGAGGAATTTAATGACACTATTACTGTAATAAGATGAATCAAGCTCTTATTAAGCATACATAATTAAGTATTCATCAAAGGTAGAATTGAAAAAGGCAAAGCCAACCAGATGAAGTTCTGTCCATCATCCCAAGCAAATACATGATGAAGGATATTGTCACCCTATCACCTCTTGTGTGAATGCTTATAGTGGAAGCCGGGAAGTTGATGAAGTAGGCCAGATCAGTTGCTTATGGTGTCTGGGTAGCAAGAAGAATAAGGCTCTCAGACCTGAATGATTGATGATCGAGTATGGTAGAGAATTCCTCATACAAATGGGCAAAGCTCTTACCCATTGAAGCGGAAGACGTGATCATAAAGATCCCTAAAAATTGTGGAATCCTTTAGAAAATGGACGTCAAGCTCTACATGTTAAAGAAACTTCAGGTAAAAAAGACTAATGGATTCAAGTCATTTCTATTCATCATCCTTTAGAGGCTTCAAAAGAGGTTGGAGGGTCTTGGGAGCCTTAGATATATTAGAAAATGCGAGAAGATACATTGGAAGGTGTGAAGGGAGGTAGAAAGGAAAATGAGAAACAATCCTTACTCATCATCACCAACATTAATTAAAGTAGTAGTAACTTGAGCCTAAAAATGCTTAACCTCTCACTCAATGCACTGGATTTGCAGGAGACCCATCTACTCCAAGCTAGAAGGATATAGTTAGAAAAATAGATATCATGCATACATGAGTCATAAATCCTTTTCTTATAGGAAGCATTATCCAGAATAAAGCATAGTTTAAAAGTGACCAAGTTTTGTAAAATCACAAAGTAGTATGAAATACTGGGGGTAACCGTAGAGGAAGAGGGCTCAACATCTAGAGGAATAGCAATAGAAGGAGTATGATGTGTAAATCAATCTCGATGAGACCTGGAAGGATAGAGGCAATATGATGAGCAAGCCAGTCTTGATATAGGTAACAAGATATGCAAGTTACTTGGATCAAGTAGTTTAGTGTTGCTAAGGCCTAATGATCACCGAAAGCAGCATGATGTGTTTAAGCAATTCAAGTAATGCCATGTACAAGATGTCTGAAACAAATGACAATCAAAGAGGACTATTTTTTTGAAAAGGAAGTTCAAGTTTGGTGTTCACCTTTAAGGCATATTCTTTGAAGAACGCATTCACCTTGAAGAGGGAATCCCCATCGAAGAAGGCATCCACCTTTAAGAAGGAACCTCCCTTGAAGAAGTCATCTACCTTAGAGAAGGAGAAGCCCTTAAAGAAGGCAACTTCCTTGAAGAACATATCCACCTTGAAGAAGGAATCTCCCTTGAAAAAGGCATCTCTCTCAAAGATGGCATCCACCTAAAAAATGGCATCTCCCTTGAAAAAGGCATCTACCATGACGAAGACATACACCTTGAAAAGACATCTCTTTTGAATTCTACCCTACATAAGGAATTTTGAAGAAAAAATTTGGAGTTCACCTTGAAAGAGTTGAAAAAAAAAAGAAAAAAATAAGATTTATAATCAGATAGTTCGAAGGGTAAAAAGAAGAAAGAGAGAAGAAAGAGAGGGAAAGAGAAAGAACAAAGAGAGAAGTGAGAGGAATAAAAAGAGAAAAGAGAAAAGAAAAAGAGAGAAAGAAAGAAGAAAGAGAGAAGAGAGAGAAAACAAAAAGGGAGACAAGAAAAGAAAAGAAAAGAAAAAAGAAATAAAAGAGCGAGAAAGAAGGCAAAAGAAGAATTCTTCATCAATCCTAAAACACTAAAAGAATTTTTTAGCAGAACCGATGACGAGCTCCCGGCCATGTCAATAGCTTAGCAACTGACAAAGAAAAAAAGAGTAACATTACTCAATAGAATCTTTGATTGGAATCACATGGAATAATTCCTCCAGATATTAGAAAGCGATTTGTTGAAGAACACAATGAACAAGGTAAAATTTAAATTGATTGTACATCATTGAGAAATGTTTGAATCTTACAAGAACTTGCAAAGACAAGGGAAAGATCCCTAATGAGTTATTAGATGAACAACATGAATGTGAGGAAGAAGAACTCAAGAGATTTCCCCAGTGGGCCAGAAAGAATCGAGAATAAAAGCAAGAACACTCAAAAGAAGGGCATGAAACCTAATGAATACAAAGACTGGAATAAGCATGAAGAATACTTAGATGAGGAGCATAAAGCCAATGAATGCAAAGTTTGAAGAGATCAAAGAAGAATAAAGAATACTTAGCTAAAGGCAACAAGAATAAGAAGGTCTAAAGACCGCAAGACAATGTATGATAGAAATTTTTCTAGTAGGCATGCATTAGAAGGAAACCTTAAGAAGTAGGTGCACTTAAGAGTGTTTCAGGCCCTTAGAATAGGCATAAGCCCTAAGAAGAGACGCCCTAAAGAGTGTTGAAAATCCTAGGAAGTGAGTGTACTTAAGAGTGTTTTAAGCCCTTAGAATAGGCACAAGCCCTAAGAAGAGGCGAACTTAGGAGTGTTGAAAATGCTAAGAAGTACATACATTTAAGAGTGTTTGAAGCCCTTAGAATAGGCAAGAGTGTTACTAAACCCTAAGAAGTAGGTGCACTAAAGTGTGTTTTATCATAGCATCATAAGGATGCTTCTAGCCCTTGAATGGGCTCCTTTGCCGTTGAATGGGCACACTCGCCTAAGACAGGCATGTTCGCCCTGAAATGGGCACCTCCGCCTTTAGATGGGCACATCTACCCCTCAATGGGCATACTTGTCTTAGATAGGCATGTCAGTCTTTGAATGAGCACACTCGCCTTGGATAGACATGTTAGCCCTTGGGTGGGCACTTGAGCCCCTAAATGACCACACTTTCCTTAGATAGGTATGTCAACCCTTGAATGGGCACACTCGTCTCAGATAGGCAAGTTCGCCCGTGGATGGGCACCTCAACCCTTGAATGGGTACATCCACCCTTAGATGAGCACATTAACACTTAAATAGCTTAACCTTTTTGTGGGAATAGAAAAAGAGAGAGAGAAGATGAGGAAGTATGATAAAAGGAAGACGAAGTCGAAGATGTTAAAAGACAAAGTAAGACTAGTTTGCCAACGTTTGTGTCTCACAAACCTATCCAAAGTAGGGGGTAAGTTGTAAAAATTGAATCTTTTAGGCTTGATGAAGGAATGAAGATGAATGTTGAGCAATGAACATGATTGAAATGCCCTTAAAGACCAAGAAGAAAAGGGTGAGAAGAAGTTGGCAAAGAGTTTAAAAAACTGACATGTGACTTTGAAAAATCAATAAAAATTAATCTGGGAGGAATTTGGTGATGAGTCATATAACTTGCGAAGCTACAAACGTCTAGTTTTCATAGAAATTTACGGATCACAAATCGGAGTTGAATTCCAAAAGTTATGCGCGATGGAAGGAACAAAGGTTCGAAGGGACTGTATCGTATTGAAGGATGATAAAAAAGGAAGAAGCCAAAAGGAAATTGGCTGGTCGACCATTAGACAGCCGAGCCGCCTGGCTGTTGGCCAATGGCTGGGCATCCATCAAATGGTCATCCGACCTTCTTGGGTTTATTTTCAGAAGTTAGCTTGAAAAACTTCCTTTTTCATCTGCACCCCTCCCCTATATAAACCTTGCTCCTTTCACTTTGCAATTCAGATCGATTGTCGAATACAATCATCTCATTCTCCCTCTTTAAGACAGGCTCAAGAATTTGGGAAGTCTTTTTGAGTATGATTTTTTTAGGCATTCTATTGCTCTGAACCTGGAAAGGGTACGTCTTGAGAGCAGAATTCTCTCCATCCTCATATTCTCCTTTTTACTTTTCTTGCTTAGAAAAAGCATGTTTAGGATTTTATTTTATACTTAGAAGTATGTTTAGGGTTATTATAAATTATTCTAACCCCATTTGTTTTACCAGATGGATAAACATGTCGAGGTAAGTCCGTGAACTTTTCTTTTTTAGAGTCATCCTTAGGAATTTACTTTCTTTGTGAATGCTTAGAACCATGATTCAGAGAACATGTTTAGAATCACGCTTAAGAGCATATGATCAGTATCATGCTAAGATAAGTTATTTGCTTTGATGAATGCTAGGAAATAGCATAGAATTGGTAGAATTACCATTTTGCGGTTAAATGTTATGATTGGTGATTATTTGAATTAGGCTAGAATATGTCATGAATACCATGAATTAGGCTAGAATATACCATGGATAGGATATTTTAGGATAGGAATGCCATGATGATACATGATATGAATTATGCAGCATGGTGGAATGGGGCCGGGTTGGGGGTGGGGATGCCATCCCTATCCCCATCCCCTATTAATCCCCAATTTTTTAAAGCGGGGATGGGGATGGGGAATCCCCACAGCCAAAATGCATCCCCATCCCCATCCCCAACCCCATTTACTTGTTAAAAATTTTTACTTTGAAATAAAACATAATTTAAATTACAACCATAAACCTTAAGCAACATACCTATAAATAAATATTAATAAATCTGTAGACAATCAACATCCTTAAAATAAATCTTTAGGCAAACAAAGGTAGGCTAGGTTGGGCTTGAGTTTTATTAAAGTAGGTGGGACATTAAGTTTTTGGTAATGCCCAAAATATACCGCAGTTATTGTAGTATATGTTGAGGTGTCGAATCCACAAGGAGGCCTTCGATAAAAGAGGTTTGTAAAACAAAAATATTACAAAGATAATAAAAATGTAAAATTTAACTTTGAAGTGATTAGTTCTAAAGAAAATTCAGTGTTTAATAATTGGAAACAATCAATAGTAATTAAGAAGTAAGGCATCGAGAATCACTTATATGTTTTGAAAATCTAATCCCCACTTTGATTTAATAATTATAACTCAATTGAAAGTTTCACATCCCAAACAGTCAATCGGAAAATATATATAGTATAGCATAAATGATAAACACATGTATTTGATATGCATAAACTCTTTACAAGCAATATTTACCAACAACATTCATCCTTATAAGTTATCCAAGAGCGACAATATATCATATGACAATATTGTAGTAAAGGACTAACTCATAAAACGAAACTACCAGTAACAATTATAATTCAACATGAATCACATAAAGAAAGCATGACTGAATTTATATGAAATTGAGAATTATAATTTCTGGATTAAAAAGAAATCACAATATGAGAAAGAGTTTAACACATAAACAAACATACAATCTTTATAGCCCTTGAGGTAGAATGAAAGTGGAGAAATAGATAAACTACACATACAAGTTCATCTCTAGCCTTACCAAGAGTTCTAGCCTAACTTACAATTCATTCTTATCATTTCTAAAGAGAAAATACAAGAGAGAATTGTAATATACAATGATAAAATGTGAACTCAAATGATTTTTTTCTCTCCCCCATTCAATTCCTCAAGTTGTCCTTAAATAGGTGATGAAATGGAACTATTACACCAAACCTCCACCAATTTTTCCACATTGTCGGCCACCAACATTCCACCAAATTGCAGCTGATTTTTTACCACCAAATGTATCGAATCAGGCCTTGTGCAAAACATGAAAGTTGTAGCATTTTGTCTCAGCTTTCCAGGGCCACTAGATTCATGCAATTTGGACAAGTATTCTCTGAGATATGGCCCAAATACTAGACATGGGTCGGGCTGAGAAACAACTACATTTTGGTTTTGTTGTGTCTCAATTTCGGCCCATCAAATGTTAGATTTGGGCTTTTGATTGTTCTTCAACTTTGTGTAAAATTGAGACATGTTGCTCCAGGTTCAATAATCTCTCCATTTGATCTATAGATTGAGAGTTGTGTCCATTTTATTAAACTTGAAAAAATGATTTCCATTAATCACAATTTAAGGACAATACTTTATTTCAAGATAAAGACTAAAGAAAATGCAAAAGAAATGAAACAAATGTAAAAGAGGCATAAGCAAAATAATTATGCGAAAATATCATAAAAGGTTTATAATACTGTCCAATTAGCATTAATTATTTATGCTTAAGAGTGTACTTTCATGCATTTATCACAATCCCCAGGCAGCTTATTGCTAGTCCCTAGCAATTCAAGCGTAAATGAAGCATGAAGAACTACTTCAGCATTTCAAACAAAAAGTCCGTTCAAGATCACAATTGCTATAAAGGTTATTTCAATCATAACTTCCAAAACTGAGCACATGTGAATCAAGCCAAACCTTCTTACCACGAACCGCAACACATATAGCCTTGAAAATTACTCTATGTAAAAGCCTCAACTCCATATCCTCACAGGTCAACGACTGTTTAAAAAGGCTATGATTTCTCTCACGGAGTTGGAAAATAGAATAAACACTCAAGGAAAGGTCACATTTAAGGATAGACAGACAACTAACATTGATCCAAACATAGGAAAATCCAATGTTTAGAATCAAACCATTCTTGCAACATGCTACCTTTAGGACTTCATTTATCTTGAGTGAATCAATACAGCTTGATGAGAAAAGACTGCTTCATAAAACTTCTATATTCTAAAATTGAATGAAGACATTATTGAATCGAACTAACTTCTTCTCTTTTTTTTCTCTTTTTTTTCTTTTTTTTATGTTTTTTTTTCACAAGAATTGAAATTTCATCTTGAATCGTCCCTTAGCTCAATTCGAGTAATGACATTCTAAACAAGGATTAATCAATTCAAAGGATCAATGAAAGTTCGTAAGCTGTTTTCTCAACCTCTCCACTCACTCACAAAAGATGTGTGAGATTAAAAAAATGTGAACTTAAACATGAGAATTCTCTTGGCTATATACATTGAATCATCCATCTTACCACAAGGCTTAACATTGTGCTCAAAATAATTTCAGAAATCATTCTTTGATAACCTAAATAGAAAAGATGACTCAAACCAATAATTTTGAAATCATACCTAGATAGAAAAACAAACCCATTTAGACAAGAATTACCGAGAAAACATGCAATAAGCAGCTGTGCATGAAATATAATTCAAAAATCAAAAACAAATCAACTAGTTAGAATGCGTTTCAGGAGGTCAAAACTATACTCCCTACTCTGCCATTCTAGATCTAATAGATCCAGAATGCGTCTCAAGAGATAATGAACTCTTTACACTGCCATTCTCAGACCAAGAGATAATGCAATGCAAAACATATGCCTCCTATCTACCTCCAACCAGAACGAAACATTGCCCTCAATGTTTAAATGTAGAAAGAGAAAGTATAGGAGACATCACCTGAAGCTTCAGTTATTCAAGAGAAACAAACCTGAAAAACACTTAATAAAATATTGTGAACAAAGCCAAAAGTAAGAAAAGTTACAAATGAAGTGTCAGATCCAATTTTCTCTTATTGCTCATTTCCACTGACCAATTAATTTGAGATGCTTCAGGGTCTGGTTCATAAACAAAAGCTTGCAATTTATCAATTAGTTCATCTGCAGTTAAGGCAGAGACAAGGATCCGTTGTGCTGATTGTGAGATAAACCTTTGTTCCACAGCTTGATTAACAAAACACGATAAACAATCAAAGAAAGTATTGACATTCAACAAACCTATGGGTTTCTAGTGGATATTGAGTTGGGCCCAAGAGACAACTTGAAAGATTTCTTCCATTGTTCCAAAACCTCCTAGTAAAGCAATAAAGGCATCTGCATTTACAATCATACGAGCTATGCGTTCATGCATGGATGAGACCCGTAATTCCTCTCCAACTGTTTTCCCAGCAACGTTAACTAAAGCTTTAGGAATAATGCCTAAAACTTGACTTCCTCTTGAGTATGCAGTTGTTGACACACATCCTATTAACCCACGGTTACCTCTCCCATAAATTAAATGAAGTTTTCTCTCAGCTAGAACCTTACCAAGATTATGAGCTACTTCTAAAAAAGCTATATCATTACCAGGCTAAGATCCACAAAATACACAAATATTTCGGAATCGACGAGCTGAGGTTCCCTTCATTTTGATACAACTCACTAACTATGTATATGCAAATAAAGAACATGAGATGTATTTATAGAATGCAAAAAGGTGGTACAATAATGACATCTATATAGGTAGCTCAACTGTTTGTCTGACAAACGTTGAAAATAAAAATAAAATAGAAACTCAAAAATAACAGCAAGCGTGCATATGTACAGGTAGTTGTGATTGTGGCTCACATCTTCCTCTGGTTTTACGTCCAGTAACAGCTGAAACACCTTCTATGAGTTGAGGATATGCTTCCCATCCAATTTTCTTATAAATTGGCAAACAGGGTCGTTTTGAGTCAGATTCCCGAGACTATAGCATTCTTGCTCTTCCCAAAATTGTGTCCATAATCTTAAAATCTCTCGATGCACAAGTCCACAAGGATGCATCTCAAGAGTCAACAAGATATTATCTAGAGACTCCTTACTCAGTCCATCCTTAATGAACTGAATCTTATCTTCTCGATTGACAGACACATATCCTAAAGAGCGACATCGCTTGTTACAGGTCCATCGTGCACATTTGTGACAAACTTGTAATTTATTTGCTCTTCGCTTTTTTGCGTAAGAGCTTTTACCCAAACCAGGCATGAAAGAAACAAAGGCTTTTGAACATTCACCAGATAATCGAACTTTGGCTTCAATTAACCATCGTATATCAACAGGTAAACCCATGAGCATTAGCAATTTTAACCTTGCAAACCGTGCTTTGTAAATTTTGAGCAATGCATTTGGAGGAAGAAATGGAAAATGTCTACGAAGGTTTGAAAGAATCGTATCCATTTTGAAAGGTAAAAGAATGCACGATTTTTGTTTGGGTTACAGTTTTTAGGGAACTGAAAAACCGACTTAATTAGTCACGGAGTACCGTATCCGCCACTTAACCGGGAAGTAAAATAAAACACGCAAAAGAAAATAAAAGCAAAAACAGAAAATAAAGTAAAAATTATAGGACAAACATATAATAAAAGCAAGACAATGAGATAAAGAAAGCAAAAATAAAGTCAAGATATGGTACAAATAGATGATAGAAACAAAGACAAAGTCAAGATATGGGGTAGAAAAATAATAAAAGCAAGGACAACCAAATAATAAAAACAAAAATAAAATCAAGATATGGTACAAAAGTCAAGATATGGTACAGATAGATGAGACAGATAGAACCTGATTAATTAGGATAAACAGGAGGCTCAAGAGAGATCTCCTCGAGACACATAAACTGACTTTCCCTTTCCACATAATTTTTCAACCGTTGCCCATTAACTTTGAAAATTCGCCCATCAGTGGGGTCCTCAATCTCCACCGCTCCATTGGGAAAAACGTGCTTTACGACAAATGGTCCAGTCCATCGAGATCTCAACTTTCCAGGGTGTAAATGCAATCGAGAATCATAAAGATAAACTCGTTGATTTAGCTCAAAGTTTTTCCTCACGATTTGTTTGTCGTGAGCCGCTTTCATCTTAGCCTTGTAAATCTTGGAGTTGTCATAGGCATCATTTCGCAATTCTTCTATTTCAGACAATTGTAACTTTTTTTGAAGACCTGCAACACTCAAATCAAAGTTAAGGGCTTTGACAATCCAATAAGCTTTATGTTCTAGCTCAACAGGTAAATGACAAGCTTTCCCATAGACAAGGCGATATGGAGACATCCCTAGAATAGTTTTGTACGCAGTGATAAGCCCATAATGCATCAGAAAGGTGTAAAGACCAGTCTTTGCGATTCGGGTTAACAGTCTTTTCTAGAATCTGCTTCACCTCTCTATTTGCGAGTTCAGCTTGCCCATTTGTCTGTGGATGATATGCGGTGGATATCTTATGAAGAACACCATACCTGCGCATCAAAGCTTCAAAAGAACGGTTACAGAAATGTGTCCCTTGGTCACTGATGATGACACGTGGCGTACCATACCTAGATAACACGTTTTCTTTTAAGAATTTTACCACGGTTGTGTTATCATTAGTACGACAAGCCATAGCCTCCACCCATTTGGACACATAATCAACAGCTAGAAGAATATAAAGATAACCAAAAGATGGAGGAAAAGGTCCCATAAAGTCAATACCCCAATAGTCAAATATCTCAATAACAAGAATAGGGCTAAGAGGCATCATATGATGGCGAGATAAAGCCCCCAACTTTTGACATCTTTCACATGAACGAAAAAAATTGTTAGTATCTTTAAACAAAGTGGGCCAATAGAGTCCACACTGTAAAATTTTTGCGGCAGTCCTTTTTATTGAGAAATGACCACCACAAGCAGTGCCATGGCAAAAGTTTAAGACACTAGCAATTTCACTCTCAGGAATGCAACGTCGCATAATTTGGTCAGCGCAATATTTGAAAAGATAAGGATCATCCCAATAAAAATTACGCACCTCAACCAAGAACTTACTCTTATCTTGTACACTCCAGTTAGATGGAACTTCCTCGCAAACCAAGTAATTTACAATATGTGCATACCATGGTACTTGGCTTATAGTGAAAAGATGTTCATCAGGGAAATCATCTTGAATGGGTTGGACATTAGTGGAATCATGGAACTCAAGACGGGACAAATGATCTGCTACAACATTTTCGACACCCTTCTTGTCCTTAATGGTTAGATCAAATTCCTGCAAAAGAAGAATCCATCTAATTAGACAGGCCTTAGCATCCTTTTTGGAAAAAAGGTACTTCAGAGCTGCATAGTCAGTAAACACAGTAATAGGTGAACCAATTAAATAAGAACGAAATTTGTCCAAGGCAAAAACAACAGCTAATAGTTCCTTTTCAGTAGTAGAATAATTCATTTGAGCATCATTTAAGGTTCTACTAGCATAGTAAACAACAAAGGGTTTGCCCTCCCTTCTTTGACCAAGGACTGCTCCTACAGCATAGTTACTGGCATCACACATAATCTCAAATGGAAGGCTCCAATCAGGTGACTGCATAATAGGGGCAGTAGTGAGTTTGGCAATTAATGTATGAAATGCGTCCTCACAAGCTTGAGTCTACACAAATTCAGCATCTTTCAATAAGAGGATACACAATGGTCTAGATATAGAAGAAAAATTTTGTATAAACCTCCTATAAAAACCAGCATGCCCTAGAAAAGATCGGACATCTTTTATCGTTTGGGTGTAGGTAATTTAGAGATCAACTCGATTTTAGCCTTGTCAACCTCCATTCCTCTTTCTGAAACAATGTGTCCCAAAACAATCCCAGAAGACACCATGAAATGACATTTTTCCCAATTAAGTACAAGTCCTTTTTCTTCACACCTACTCAAAACAGATTTTAAGTTAAGTAGACATGAATTTTTAACCATGTCTAAGAAAATACTAAGCATGCAACGTTGAAAAGTAGCTGGTGCATTACATAATCCAAATGGCATCCTACGAAAAGCATAAGTACCAAAAGGGCATGTGAAGGTAGTCTTATCCTGATCCTCTAGAGCTATCTCTATCTGGTAATATCCTGAGTACCCATCGAGAAAGCAATAAAAGGGATGACCAGCTACACGCTCCAAAATTTGGTCAATAAAAGGCAACGAAAAGTAGTCTTTTCGAGTGGCTGTATTTAATTTCCTATAATCAATGCACATCTGCCATCCGGTTACTACTCTAGTTGGAACAGACACTTCTTTATCATTTTGAACCACAGTTACTCCAGATTTCTTAGGCACTGCCTGTGTTGGACTTACCCATTGACTATCAGATATTGGATAGATAATACCTGCATCTAATAGTTTTAAGACTTCTTTCTTTACCACTTCTTTCATTGTTGGATTAAGTCTTCTTTGGGGGTCTCTACGAGGTTGGGTACCTTCCTCTAGATGGATTCTATGAGAGCATATTAATGGAGAAATACCTTTAATATCAGTTATAGTCCATCCTAGTGCAGACTTATGTTCTTTTAACAAGTTTATCAATTTTTCATCTTGTTCAACACTAAGTTCTGAAGAAATAATAACAGGAAAGGTATCACCTGCTCCCAAGAAAACGTGCTTCAAACCTTTGGGCAATGGAGAAAGTTCAACTTTTGGAGCCTCTAAGTTAGAGGGTTTTGGCTTCTCTCTTCCACAAGGCAATTCTTCAAAGCGTGGTTGCCAAAATCGAGTCCTTTTATCCTGTGAGTCAAAAACACCAAACACATTAGTTGTATCTTCAGGATAAAATAAATCTTCAAATTCAGAATCAAGAAGGTAGTCTAAAGAGTCAAAATCCTGTTTTCTATAAGCCTCCTCTGAGATAAGTGTGTCTATCATATATGAATGGTAGCAATCGTCCTTCTCTCGCGGTTGCTTTCCAATATGAAAAATATTCACCTCAAGAGTCATATTACCAAATGATAATTTCATGAGACCGTTCCTGCAATTAATAAAAGCATTAGCAGTGGCAAGAAAGGGTCTCTCTAAAATAAGAGGAATTTTGGACTCCATATTAACCACAGATCGAGTATCCAAAGCAAGAAAATCAAAAGGGTAATAAAATTTATCAATCTGTAATAAAACATCTTCCACTATTCCCCGTGGTTTCTTGACTGATCGATCGGCCAATTGTGGAACTACGGATGTGGGTTTGATCTCTCCAAGTCCTAATTGTAAGTAAACCGAATAGGGCATGAGATTGACACTTGCCCCCAAGTCTAACAATGCTTGACTGATTTCATGTGTCCCAATCTGGCAGGAAATTATAGGACACCCTGGATCTTTGTACTTGGGTGGGGTTTTCTGTTCAATGACTGCACTTACCTGTTCCGTCAAGAATGCAGTCTTCTTAACATGGTGCTTTCTTTTGATGGTGCATAGATCCTTGGTAACTTTGGCGTAAGTTGGAACCTGTTTGATTACATGCAACAAGGGAAGATTAATCTTAACTTGTTTTAAGTGTTCTAGAATCTCACCTTGAACTTTCGAGTTTTTCCCATTAGATCTGAGAGCTTGGGGAAAAGGCACTGGAATCGAAAATTTCTTTTCAAGCTCTTTCTCAAAAATGTCCTCCTTTTGTGGGAGAACATCTTTGTTTTCCATGGTAGTGTTGATTGGCAATGTAGGCTCATTTAAGATCTTACCACTTCGAGTAGTGATGGCATTTACCTCTTTGAGATTTTGTGTGTCAGAAGTAGAGGCTTGTGCCATGTGTTGCCCTTTTGGATTAGATTGAGTTTGAGATGGAAACTTACCTCGCTCTTGTATGGTCAAAGCACTAGTTAGCTTAGTGATTTGACTTTTGATCTCCTTGTTCTCTTCCACCACTTGTGTAAGAACTGTTTCAAATTTTTGGTTCGTCTTATTTTGGGCCTCCATAAATGCTTGTAAGGTGTCCTCTAAGGAATTCCTAACTTGTGGTGCATTGTATTGAGGTGCTTGATAAAACTTGGGTGGTTGTTGTTCCTGTTTCCATTGGTTGTTGTTTTGGGGGATAGATTTCCAACTAAAGTTTGGGTGGTTTCTCCAGCTAGGGTTATAGGTTTCAGAATAGGGTGAATAAGGCTTTTTGTACATCCCTAAGGCGTTAGATTGTTCCTCGTACACCCCTCTTATCTCACTGTAAGTTGGACAATCCTGAGCTAAGTGTTCCACCCCTCCACAAATAAAACATGGATCTTGTGATTCAACTTTAGCAACTGTATGGGTGACCTTCCTATCTTTGGTTTTCAAGACTTCCAATTCCCTAGTTAAGACTTCTAATTGGGCTTTAAGGTTGTCCTCTTCCCTAAGATGGTAAATTCCACTAGATCGTGACCTATTTGTGCTATCTGTAGCACTAGGTCCAGTCCATGTGTGGGCTTTTTCAGCTAAGTCTTTGAGGAATTCTAAGGCTTCCTCAGGGTCTTTTTGAAGAAACTCCCCATTACACATCATCTCAACAAATTGGCGCTCCCTAATTGTTAGTCCCTCATAGAAATAACTAACCAAGCGCCAATTTTCATACCCATGATGAGGACACATGTTTAACAACTCTTTAAATCTCTCCCAAGTTTGGTACAAGGTTTCACTATCTTTTTGGGAGAAAGAGGAAATTTGTCTTTTCAGGCCGTTAGTCTTATGTTGTGGAAAATATTTGTTAAAAAACACTTGGGTCATTTCTGTCCAAGTTCCTATGGATCTCGGCCTTAAAGAGTATAGCCAACTCTTTGCCCTGTCTTTTAGAGAAAAAGGAAAAAATTTTAACCTGACAGAATCTATGGCATTGGCCTGACTATGAAAGGTGCCCACTACTTCTTCAAATTCTCTAACATGCACATACGGGTTTTCACTATCTAAACCATGAAAAGTTGGTAAAAGATGTATCATCCCAGGGTGAAAGTCCAATTTTGGTGTATTAGGTGGAAATATGATACATGATGGTGTGGCTTGTGCGGGTAGGATGCAAGTAATCTTTTAGAGTTTTAACGGGGTTGTCCTCATGTTGGCTCATTGTATCAGAATTAGAAGATGAAGATGAACCAAGAATTGATTTTTCTTCGATTGCAAAATCTTATTGTGGTTCTAGTTCTGATTTTTTCATAAATCTCCCTCGTTTGTCTCTAGATTGCTTCATACATCACTCACAATTTGTCTCTCTTTTTGTTTTTTTTTGTTTTTTTTTGTTTTTTTTTTTAAACAAGAAAGTTCTCAAATAAAGTCAAAAAGCAATAAGATAACAAAAGTTAGAGAGAATAATAACAACAATAATAATAAAACAAACAAGGTGGCAAAGCCAACCTTTGACAAGTATATATAGAATAAAAAAATTAAAACAAATAACAAGTAAAGGCGGCAAAGCCGACCTTTAACAAGTAAAATAATAATAACAATAATAATAATAAAACAAACAAGGTGGCAAAGCCAACCTTTAACAAGTAAAAGAAATAAGGCGGCAAAGCCGACCTTTAACAAGTAAAATAATAATAATAATAATAATAAAACAAACAAGGCGGCAAAACTAACCTTTGAAAAGTAAAAGGAGCAAGGCGGCAAAGCCGACCTTTGAAAAGTAAAAGGAGCAAGGCGGCAAAGCCGACCTTTGAAAAGTAAAAGGAATAAGGTTAGTCAAAGTTAGAAAAATTAGGCAAATTAGTCAAAGTTAGGAAAATTAGTCAAATTAGTCAAAGTTAGGAAAATTAGGCAAATTAGTCAAAGTTAGGAAAATTAGGCAAATTATTCCAAGTTAGGCCAAAAAAAAGAAAAGGAAATAAAAAATACAAACCGTCTTTCGTCCATTTTACCTCCCCGGCAATGGCGCCAATTTTTGGTTACGCCCAAAATATACCGCGGTTATTGTAGTATACGTTGAGGTGTCGAATCCACAAGGAGCCCTTCGATAAAAGAGGTTCGTAAAACAAAAATATTAAAAAGATAATAAAAAAGTAAAATTTAACTTTGAAGTGATTAGTTCTAAAGAAAATTCAGTGTTTAATAATTAGAAACAATCGATGGTAATTAAGAAGTAAGGCATCGAGAATCACTTATATGTTTTGTAAATCTAATCCCCACTTTGATTTAATAATTATAACTCAATTGAAAGTTTCACATCCCAAACAATCAATCAGAAAAATATGTATAGTATAGCATAAATGATAAACACATGTATTTGATATGCATAAACTCTTTACAACCAATATTTACCAACAACATTCATCCTTACAAGTTATCCAAGAGCGACAATATATCATATGACAATATTGTAGTAAAGGACTAACTCATAAAACGAAACTACTAGTAACAATTATAATTCAACATGAATCACATAAAGAAAGCATGACTGAATTTATATGAAATTGAGAATTATAATTTCTGGATTAAAAAGAAATCACAAGATGAGAAAGAGTTTAACACATAAACAAACATATCTTTATAGCCCTTGAGGTAGAATGAAAGTGGAGAAATAGATAAACTACACATACAAGTTCATCTCTAGCCTTACCAAGAGTTCTAGTCTAACTTACAATTCATTCTTATCATTTCTGAAAAGAAAATACAAGAGAGAATTGTAATATACAATGATAAAATGTGAACTCAAATGATTTTTTTCTCTCCCCCATTCAATTCCTCATGTTGTCCTTAAATAGGTGATGAAATGGAACTATTACACCAAACCTCCACCAATTTTTCCACATTGTCGGCCACCAAACATTCCACCAACTTGCAGCTGATTTTTGACCACCAAATGGACCGGATTGGGCTTTGTGGAAAACATGAAAGTTGTAGCATTTTGTCTCAGCTTTCCAGGGCCACCAGATTCATGCAATTTGGACAAGTATTATCTGAGATATGGCTCAAATACTGGACATGGGTCGGGCTGAGAAACAACTACAATTTGGTTTTGTTGTGTCTCAATTTCGGCCCATCAAATGTTGGATTTTGGCTTTTAATTGTTCTTTAACTTTGTGTAAAATTGAGACATGTTGCTCCAGGTTTAATAATCTCTCCATTTTGATCTATAGATTGAGAGTTGTGTCCATTTTATTAAACCTTAAAAAATGATTTCCATTAATCATAATTTAAGGACAATACTTTATTTCAAGATAAAAACTAAAGAAAATGTAAAAGAAATAAAACAAATGTAAAAGAGGCATAAGCAAAATAATTATGCTAAAATATCATAAAAGCTTTATAATACTGTCCAATTAGCATTAATTATTTATGCTTAAGAGTGTACCTTCATGCGTTTATCAGTTTTATAATAGGAAAGATAACAAGGGTTTAAGTATTAGATTACTAAAAATATATATATATTATTTTATTTTAATTTCGGGGAGCGGGCCGGGTTGGGCTTGGAGCATAATCCCCATGTTGACCCAGGTATGGCAACCCAAGAGGGGGGGTGAATTGGGTTTTTATTTATCAAAACGGATTTAGAAAACTTTTCTTGAAAGATCAAAATTAGCTCACTCTTTCTTTGAGAATAAAGGTGAAGAAGATGAAAATAGAATGCAATCAAGAGAATGAGAATAAAGAACAATCACAAGTGCAAGTAAATGTAAAGAGGATAGGGATAGAGAGAGTGCAAACTCAATTTATGTGGTTCAGCAAACCTTGCCTACGTCCACGGGCTCCTAGCTCTACGAGCTAAGCTTTCCACTAAGTTGTAGAATTCTTTACAACTTGCTTGATGAACAACCTCACCAAGACTTTATCTTCCAACTCTTGATAACACCACACCAAGAGTTCTTCTTGATGAACAACCTCACCAAGGCAACTTCCTTCAACCCTTGATAACACCACACCAAGAATTCTTCTTGATGAACAACCTCACCAAGGCAAATTCCTTCAAATCTTGATAACACCACACCAAGAGTTCTTCTTGATGAGCAACCTCACCAAGGCAACTTCCTTCAACTCTTGATAACACCACACCAAGAGTTCTTCTTGATGAACGACCTCACCAAGGCAACTTCCTTCAACTTTTGATAACACCACACCAAGAGTTCTTCTTGATGAACAACCTCACCAAGGCAACTTCCTTCAACTCTTGATAACACACAACAAGAGTTCTCTCAAGGGTAACTATTATCCTTTACAATAATATCTCACTCTCACCACAATACAAGAACAAAGATAATTTTTACAACAAAAGTATAAATCTCTTCAAAGAGTAGATAAATAATATAAAAGCTCTCTAGACTTGATATTTCTCTTGCTTTTTGCTTGATAAAATACTTCTCTTGCTCTCCTGAATGCATGGGAGAAGGGCTCCTTTTATAGGCAAATAGGATGAACTTAATCAAGTGAAGACACCATCTCCAAATTTTCTGCCCACCATAAAAATCGTAATCTTGTCTGCCATTTTTGTCAATGTTCCGTTTGAAATTTGAAAATCTTAAAAACATAAAAGATCTGCACATTTGAATAAGCTTTCCAACGCATCAAGAATCAAGTCATTTAGATATCTGTATCTCAAGATATGGCCAAAACACCATTCGGTGCTCTTGTGACTTGATTTTTCTTCCTTGTGTCAGTCCACCGAATTGAATGATAATTCTGTCAGCATTCCATTTGAAATTTGAATTTCTTCAAAACATAAAAGATCTGAATATTTGAATAAGCTTTCCAAAACATTAAGAATCAAAGAATTTGGATATTTCTATCTTAAGATATGGCCAAAACACCATTCGGTGCTCATGTGAGTTGATTTTTCTTCTCTGTGTCAGTCCACCGAATTGCATGTCAATTATGTCGGCCTTCCATTTGAAATTTTAATTTCTTAAAAACATATGAAATATGTGTCATTAAGTCCTCTTTCCAATTCCATAAGAATCAAGTCATTTTGATTTTTCTAGCTCAAGATATGTCCAAAAGAGTATTCGGTGCTCATGTCAGCTGCTTCCATTTGTCTTTCAACTTACATGATGACTTGGACAACCTTGCACTTGAAATTTGAATTTCATTAAAACATATGAAATGTTATAAATTGAGAAGCTTTCCAAAGACTCAAGAATCACATCATTTGGATATTTGTAGGGATATATATGACCAATTGATTGAACATTACTCATGTATCACATTCATTGTGTCAATCCTTGTTCTTAAACTTTGGTGCCTTTAACATGTAGTCTTCTCCCTTAGTTCAACACTTTATTTTTAATTAAGCCTCTTCTTGATTTTAAAATTATTGCAAGATCTTACT
Source organism: Boswellia sacra (assembly GCA_013180625.2). Taxonomy (NCBI): domain Eukaryota; kingdom Viridiplantae; phylum Streptophyta; class Magnoliopsida; order Sapindales; family Burseraceae; genus Boswellia; species Boswellia sacra. Next base: position 40,194 of record SNVD02010056.1, read on the forward strand.
CTTGCACATAAATAAACATGTTAGTAAATATCAATTAATCAATGTGTATTGTTATCATCAAAATTATCATGTAGCCTTAGGGCTAACAATCTCCCCCTTTTTGATGATGACAAACCATTGATTGCTTTAAAATATAATCTAAAATCAAGAATGAAAATAAAAACAACAATAAGCAAAAACGAATGCATTGTTATTGAATATAAGCAATCCAACCATTTCTCCCCCCTTTGTTATCATCAAAAAGATGTAATCAAATTAACTACTCCCCCTAAATATATTCTCCCCCTTAACATATGCTATAATTCAAAGATTATCATATAAAAGAAAAATTAAGACATATCCAACATGCATAATTCTCTTCTAATAGTGCAAATTATCGGAATAAGGGTTTAGTAAATAACGGCTAATTGTTTATCGGTGGGAACAAATTCTAAAGAAATATTACCTTTTTGCCACCCATGATCTCTAATAAAATGAATGTCTAATCTATATATGCTTAGTCCTAGAGTGTTTGTATAGGATTTTTTGAAATGTTGATGGCAATTGTATTGTCCATTTGATGGGAATGTGATCAAATACCACACCATAATCTTTTAAAATTTGTTTCATCCAAAGAGCTTGTGCACAACAACTTCATACTGCAATATACTCGGCTTCCGCGGTTGATAATGCAACAGAATTTTGTTTTCTACTAAACCATGATACTAATGCCTGTCCTAGAAAATGGCAAGAGCCACTAGTGCTCTTTCTATCAAGAAGATTTCCAGCAAAGTCCGCATCGAAATAACTAATTAGATCAAAATATCACACTTAGGATACCAAAGACCTAGTTTTATGGTTCCAAGAAGATATCTAAATATCATTTTGACAGCCTTAAGGTGAGATTCCTTGGACAAGATTGAAAATTAGCACACATACCACACCTAAACATAATATCAGGTCTACTAGCAGTTTTAACTACAAAAGAGAGCAATCTACCTCGATATTTTGTTTATCTCAACAGCTGTTTCCTTTCTCATCTTTGTCAAGCTGTTAATGTACCCCATAGGGTGTTATATGTCCTTGAATTATCCATGCCAAACTTCTTGAGAAGATCTCTTATGTATTTAGCTTGATTAATGAAGATCTCATCTATTGATTGCTTGATTTGAAGTCCAAGGAAGAAATTTATTTCTCCCATTAAGCTCATTTCAAATTCTTGTTGCATGCACTTGAAAAATTCCTCACACATAGAGACATTAGTAGCACCAAATATAATATCATCAACATAGATTTGAACAATTAATAAATCATCATTTTTTGTTTTAACAAAAAGAGTAGTATCAACTTTTTTCATTTCGAAACCATTATAAATGAGAAATTTGCTCAATCTATCATACCATGCTCTTGGTGCTTGTTTCAAGCCATAAAGTGCCTTTTTGAGTTTGAAAACATGGTTTGGAAAATCATGATTTTGAAAACCAAGAGGTTGCTCTACATATACTTCCTCCATAATGTAACCATTTAAAAATGCAATTTTGACATCCATTTGATATAATGTAAAATTTTTATAACATGCAAATGCACACAACATTCTAATTGATTCTAATCTAGCAACCGGTGCAAAGGTTTCCTCATAATCAATACCTTCTTCTTGATTGTATCATTGAGTAACAAGTCTAGCTTTGTTTCTAATAATGGTGCCATTTTCATCTACTTTATTTCTAAAAATCCATTTAGTGCCTATAATAGAAAGATTTTTAGGTCTAGGGACTAATTCCCAAACTTGATTTATCTCAAATTGATTCAATTCTTCTTGCATAGCCAAAATCCAACTTTCGTCATTTTCGGCTTCTTTAAAAGATTTTGGTTCAAATTGAGAGATAAAAGCAAAATGATTACAAAAGTTCTTAAAAGAAGATCTAGTTTTCATCCTTGTGATGGTTCACCAATAATGAGATCTTTAGGGTGAGCTTTTGCATACCTCCATTCCTTTGGTAATTCTTGGGAAGAATCATTTACTTCCTCAAGCTTTTCTTGTTGAAGTTGTAATTAATCTTGGCTCTTTTCATCAAGCCTTGATTCCTTGATTTGCCTTTCTACCTCAACAATATCATCATCTAAATTATTTGAAGAAATAACATTAGTTTCATCAAATTCAACATGCATAGATTCTTCAATAGTAAGAGTCTTTTTGTTAAAAACTCTATATGCTTGACTATGGTTGGAGTAGCCAACAAAAATTCCAACATCGGCTTTTGCATCAAATTTTCCAAGGTTATCCTTGGTGTTTAAAATAAAACATTTACATCCAAAAACTTTAAAAAATTCAATGTTGGGTTTTCTTCCTTTCCAAAGTTCATAAGGAGTTTTCTTCATTAAAGCTCTAATATGGACTCTATTGATTATAAAGCATGCGGTATTAACGGCTTCGGCCCAAAAATATTTTGGCAAATTATTTTCAAGTAACTGGTCCTAGCCATTTCTTGGATAGTCCTATTTTTCCTCTCAACAACACCATTTTGTTGTGGAGTTCTAGGTGAGGAAAAATTATACTTAAAACCATTTTCATCACAAAGATTTTCAAATGCAATATTGTCTACTTCACCACCATGATCACTCCTAATGGACACAATAGAATACCCTTTTTTGATTTTAGACTCTTTTTGCAAATTTTGAAAAAGCTTGTATGGCCTCATTTTTAGTTTTCAAGAATAATACCCAAGTGAATCTTGAATAATCATCCACAATAACAAAAACAGAATACTTTCCACCAAGGCTTTGAGTTCTTGATGGTCCAAATAAATCCAAATGAAGTAACTGTAGAGGTTTATTTGTTGAAATAAATGTCTTTTGTTTAAAAGAAGTTCTCACTTGTTTTCCAAATTGACAAGCATCACAAATCTTATCCTTTTCAAATTTTATTTTTGGAAGACCATCAACTAAATCATTTTTAGAAATTTTTGAAATTGTGTCTATGCTAGCATGACCTAACCTTCTATGCAATAACCAAGCATCATAATTAATAATGAAACAATTTTCTACATGATCATTAACATTAATATCAATTGT
>SNVD02010058.1:0-44799 GCA_013180625.2 Boswellia sacra
TGATGTTAATGATCATGTAGAAAAGTGTTTCATTGTTAATCATGATGCTTTGTTATGGCATAGAAGATTAGGTCATGCTAGCATGGACACAATTTCAAAAATTTCTAAAAATGATTTAGTTGATGGTCTTCCAAAAATAAAATTTGAAAAGGATAAGATTTGTGATGCTTTCAATTTGGAAAACAAGTGAGAACTTCTTTTAAATAAAAGAAATTTATTTCAACAAATAAACCTCTACAATTACTTTATTTGAATTTATTTGGACCATCAAGAACTCAAAGCCTTGGTGGAAAGTATTATGTTTTTGTTATTGTGGATGATTATTCAAGATTCACTTAGGTATTATTCTTGAAAACTAAAAATGAGACCATACAAGCTTTTTCAAAATTTGCTAAAAGAGTCCAAAATCAAAAAGGGTATTCTATTGTGTCCATTAGGAGTGATCATTGTGGTGAAGTAGACAATATTGCATTTGAAAATCTTTGTGATGAAAATGGTTTTGAGTATAATTTTTCCTCACCTAGAACTCCACAACAAAATGGTGTTGTTGAAAGGAAAAATAGGACTATCCAAGAAATGGCTAGGACCATGTTACTTGAAAATAATTTGCCAAAATACTTTTGGGCCGAAGCCGTTAATACCGAATGCTTTATAATCAATAGAGTCCATATTAGAGCTTTAATAAAGAAAACTCCTTATGAACTTTGGAAATGAAGAAAACCCAACATTTGATTTCTTAAACTTTTTGGATGTAAATGTTTTATTTTAAACACCAAGGATAACCTTGGAAAATTTGATGCAAAAGCCGATGTTGAAATTTTTGTTGGCTACTCCAACCATAGAAAAGCATATAGAGTTTTTAACAAAAAGACTCTTACTATTGAAGAATCTATGCATATTGAATTTGATGAAACTAATGTTATTTCTTCAAAGAATTTAGATGACGATATTGTTGAGGTAGAAAGGCAAATCAAGGAATCAAGGCTTGGTGAAATGAGCCAAGATGAATTACAACTTCAACAAGAAAAGCTTGTGGAAGTAAATGATTCTTCCCAAGAATTACCAAAGGAATGGAGGTATGCAAAGCTCACCCTAAAAGATCTCATTATTGGTGAACCATCACATGGTATGAGAAATAGATCTTCTTTTAGGAACTTTTGTAATCATTTTTCATTTGTCTCTCAATTTGAACCCAAATCTTTTAAAGAAGCCAAAAATGAGAAAAGTTGGATTTTGGCTATGCAAGAAGAATTGGAATGCAAGTTTGAGAGAATCAAAGTTGGGAATTAGTCCCCTAGACCCAAAAATCATTCTATTATGGGCACTAAATGGATTTTTAGAAATAAAGTAGATGAAAATGGCACCATTATTAGAAACAAAGCTAGACTTGTTGCTCAAGGATACAATCAAGAAGAAGGTATTGATTATGAGGAAACCTTTACACCGGTTGCTAGATTAGAATCAATTAGAATGTTGTGTGCATTTGCATGTTATAAAAATTTTACATTATATAAAATGGATGTCAAAAGTGCATTTTTAAATGGTTACATTATGGAGGAAGTATATGTAGAGCAACCTCTTGGTTTTCAAAATCATGATTTTCCAAACCATGTTTTCAAACTCAAAAGGGCACTTTATGGCTTGAAACAAGCACCAAGAGCATGGTATGATAGATTGAACAAATTCTCATTGATAATGGTTTCGAAATGAAAAAGTTGATACTACTCTTTTGTTAAAACAAAAATGATGATTTATTAATTGTTCAAATCTATGTTTGATGATATCTTTGGTGCTACTAATGTCTCTATGTGTGAGGAATTTTCCAAGTGCATGCAACAAGAATTTGAAATGAGCTTAATGGAAGAATTAAATTTCTTCCTTGGACTTCAAATCAAGCAATCAATAGATGGATCTTCATTAATCAAGCTAAATACACAAGAGATCTTCTCAAGAAGTTTGGCATGGATAATTCAAGGACATATAACACACCTATGGTACATTAACCAAGCTTGACAAAGATGAGAAAGGAAAAGATGTTGAGGTAACAAAATATCGAGGTATGATTGGCTCTCTTTTGTATTTAACTGCTAGTAAACCTGATATTATGTTTAGTGTGTGTATGTGTGCTAGCTTTCAATCTCGTCCAAAAGAATCTCACCTTAAGGCTATCAAAATGATATTTAGATATCTTCTTGGAACCATAAATCTAGGTCTTTGGTATCCTAAGTGTGATAATTTTGATCTAATTAGTTATTCTGATGCGGACTTTGCTGGAATTCTTCTTGATAGAAAGAGCACTAGTGGCTCTTGCCATTTTCTAGGACATGCATTAGTCTCATTGTTTAGTAGAAAACAAAATTCTGTTGCCTTATCAACCGCGGAAGCCGAGTATATTGCAGTAGGAAGTTGTTGTGCACAATCTCTTTGGATGAAACAAATTTTAAAAGATTTTGGTGTGGTATTTGATCATATTCCCATCAAATGTGACAATACAAGTGCCATCAACATTTCAAAAAATCCATACAACACTTTAGGACTAAGCATATAGAGATTAACTCATTTTATTAGAGATTCATGTGTCACAAAGTGTATATTTCTTTAGAATTTGTTCCCACCGATAAACAATTAGCCGGTATATTTACTAACCCCTTAGTCAATATATATTTTGCATAATAAGAAGAGAAGTAGTTATGTTGGATATGTCTTAATTTTTGCTTTAATATGATAATCTTTGAATGGTAGCATATGTTAAGGGGGAGAATACATTTAGGGGGAGTAGTTAATTTGATTACATCTTTTTGATGATAACAAAAGGGGGAGAAATGGTTGGATTGCTTACATTCATAACAATTGCCATCTTTTCGCTTATTCTTTATTTTATTTCCATTCTTGATTTTAGATATTATTTTAAAGCAATCAATGGTTTGTCATCATCAAAAAGGGGGAGATTGTTAGCCCTAAGGCTACATGATACTTTTGATGATAACAATACACATTGATTAATTGAGATTTACTAACATGTTTATTTATGTGCAAGAGTAAGATCATTGAAATAATTTTAAAATCAAGAAGAGGCGTATTAAAATGAAGTGTTGAAGCTAAGGAGAAGACTACATGTTAACGCACCAAAGTTTTAAGCACAATGTTTGATTCAAGGAATGTGAACACAGTGGAGCATGTTCATCAATTGTCATATTTTCCTCTAAAAATGAAAAAAAATGATGTGATTCTTGAGCCTTTGGAAAGCTTGCTCAATTTATAACATTTCATATGTTTTAAAGAAATTCAAATTTCAAGTGCAAGTTTGTCCAAATCATCATGCAATTTGAAAGACAAATGAAAGCAGCTGACATGAGCACTAAATACTCTTTTGGACATATCTTGAGCTAGAAATATCAAAATGACTTGATTCTTATGGCATTGGAAAGAGGACTTAATGAGGCATATTTCATATGTTTTGAAGAAATTCAAATTTCAAATGGAAGGCCGACATAATTGACATGCAATTCGGTGGACTGACACAGAGAAGAAAAATCAACTCACATGAGCACTGAATGGTGTTTTGGCCATATCTTACGATAGAGATATCCAAATTCTTTGAATCTTAATGTTTTGGAAAGCTTATTCAAATATGAAGATCTTTTATGTTTTGAAGAAATTCAAATTTCAAACGGAAGGCTGACAGAATTATCATTCAAGTCGGTGGACTGACACATGGAGGAAAAATCAAGTCACATGAGCATCGAATGGTTTTTTGGCCATATCTTGAGCTACAGATATCCAAATGACTTGATTCTTGATGCGTTGGAAAGCTTATTCAAATGTGCAAATCTTTTATGTTTTTCAGATTTTCAAATTTCAAACGAACATTGACAAAAATGGAGACAAGATTACGGTTTTTATGGTGGGCAGAAAATTTGGAGTTGGTGTCTTCACTTGATTAAGTTCATCTCATTTGCCTATAAAAGGAGCCATTCTCCCATGCATTCAAGCAAGTGCAAGAGAAGCATTTTATCAAGCAAAAAGCAAGAGAAATATCAAGTCTAGAGAGCTTTTATATTATTTATCTACTCTTTGAAGAGAGTTATACTTTTGTTGTAAAAATTATCTTTGTTCTTGTATTGTGGTGAGAGTGAGATATTCTTGTAAAGGATAATAGTTATCCTTGAGAAGAACTCTTGTTGTGTGTTATCAAGAGTTGAAGGAAGTTGCCTTGATGAGGTTGTTCATCAAGAAGAACTCTTGGTGTGGTGTTATCAAGAGTTGAAGGAAGTTGCCTTGGTGAGGTTGTTCATCAAGAAGAACTCTTGGTGTGGTGTTATCAAGGGTTGAAGGAAGTTGCCTTGGTGAGGTTGTTCATCAAGAAGAACTCTTGGTGTGGTGTTATCAAGGGTTGAAGGAAGTTGCCTTGGTGAGGTTGTTCATCAAGAAGAACTCTTGGTGTGGTGTTATCAAGGGTTGAAGAAAAAGTCTTGGTGAGGTTGTTCATCAAGCAAGTTGTAAAGATTCTACAACTTAGTGGAAAGCTTAGCTCGTGGAGCTAGGAGCCCGTGGACGTAGGCAAGGTTTGCCGAACCACGTAAATTGAGTTTGCACTCTCTCTATCCCTTTCCTCTTTATATTTACTTGTACTTGTGATTGTTCTTTATTTGCCATTCTCTTGATTGCATTCTATTTTCATCTTCTTCACCTTTGTTCTCAAAGAAAGATTTAAATAATTTTGATCTTTCAAGAAAAGTTTTCTAAATCCGTTTTTATAAATAAAAACCCAATTCACCCCCCTCTTGTGTTGCCATACCTGGGTCAACATATATAACTATAACGGATTTTTTTTTTTGCAAGTTAAAGCAAATGCAAGTGAATTTGGACTGTCCTTTACCCTGAAGACACCGTATAATGAGCACTACCATGCGGTGATCACAAACTTGGCAAGTTTGGACTGTATACAATGGATTCGCACGCATTTGAGTGCGAGGCAATAAGACATGTTTCGTAATACATGTTTTGGGTTTCTTCTAGACATTTGAGAGCTGTCCTTTCTATCTCAGTTGGTGCATAATGTACTTCTGTGGGAGGTTAACACAGTGGGCTACGATGAAGAGATGTGGTTGCTTATTGAAGGTAAGAATATGGTTTTGAACTACAACGCAGTTAAAAAATAAAAATTTCTTTTTTTAGCATCTGTTATTTGTAGTTATTTTTTGTTACCATTATTAGCATCTTATATTTTTTTTCCTTCTTTACAGGAAGACTAATTCGTTTTTCTACCCACGAGTTTGGTTTGGTTACCGGATTGACCTTTGCTTCCACCGTGCCATCAATATCGACTGTCTTGAATCCGTGCCCTTTGTTGGATACATACTTCGATTGCGAGGACATGGAGCTCAAAGAATTCTATGCAAGACTTCGCAAATTGAATGTCTCAGCTATGCCAGATGAGGATGTTGTGAAACTGGCCTTGTACTACATGCTAGAACGTTTTTTCATGGCACGGGATCAACGCCCAATTGTCTCCCGTGTGTGGTTGAATTTTGTCAACATGCTAGATGATTTTAACAATTATCCATGGGGATTGGTGTCTTTTGATAAGATACTTAAAGGAATGAAAAACGCTTTGGTCGGAAGGTTAGAAAAGTACAAGAAGTAAGCCAAAGCGAAGACAGGCCAGGTAGAGAGATATAACTTAGAAAGGTGCCCTACGCTATTTAGATACATACTACAAAACATGTGTGTTGGCATGTTTTTTATTTTCTTTGGCGCACAAATTTAAATACATAGTGTCACTCAATAACCCTTATGTTATTAAGGTTTGGTTGTACGAGGCCGTGTCGTACATTGGCGAGACATATGGGCGAGTGGGCAAGGACTTGGAGGGGAGGATACCGCACTTATTGAAGTTGGAGACAAAGAAGACCCCATCGAAGGACATCGTCAAACATGATGTCCTGTTGGTTATGAGGCAAGCATGTAAGGTTCTCTTGTCTTATGAACTTTTCCTGTTTTCAATCACAACGACTCACTATTTAATTTTATCGAATCACTGTTTAATTTGATGGATTATTTGTAAACGCAGGCTCGTCCACTTGTCATTTTGGAGCCATCTGATGCGAAGTGGAGGAGACAATGGTATCTTAGGTTCTCTCAAGTAGTTGGCATCCGGAGAGGTGCATATGTAGCCTGGGCGACGTCTATGGATGCTCCTTTAATGCCCGATGAGAGGATTGAGCCACTTCTGACAAAGCATCCATCAGTTCCACCTCTTGCTAGTTAGAGTTTACCTATTCGACCTGATGTGGGCCCAGCCAAAGACACAGCAAGTCCTACGGGTGCTCCACCTCCTGCTGGTCAGAGTTCCCCTATTATACTTGAGGTGGGGCTAGCCGGAGCCACATCCAGTCCTGCGGATGAACGTTTACAATCTCCGTCGCCTACTTCCCCCCTTTGTATGTCTAGCAGACGGTCATGAGGATCCTTTCGGAACTCATCCCCTTGGACATAGTCCCGTCGATAGTCCTGATGTGGGGGCAAACATGGACAGAGCCTTTTCCCCCACCAGTCCTGCTCCTACCAGGTTCGACAACTATGGTCTTGGAGGTGATTCGATTCCTCTATCGGGTCGAGCGACCACCTACCGTGATGGTTCCCCCTTGTACACGATGTCCCTTCAAGCTCGAATGTATGCATTAAGAATTTAGATTCGTATACTTATCCGTTTACATTTCTGGTTGGTTGGTTTATCATGCTGATCGTGAATAACGCTATACAGGCGTAGCCAGTCCATGATGGGTTTGAGAGCACAGTTCTGTGTGAGCTTGCAGGACTCCGATAGTAGATGACACTGTTATAGAGGGAGACACTAATGTTACGGGGGGAGAATAAGGAAATGCTGGGGGAGATAGTTTGTCTGAGTAATGCTGTTGTTCTACTGGGTGGCCATTTCAGATACGCTGACACAGTACGTTGCACGAGTTTGTACACGAATTTAGTGCTTTCCATGATGTCACGCCGCTTAACTTGACATTATGGTTTGCTTTAATATAGAAATTGGATGGAGGTTCCAGCAATGACGGTGAAGGTCAGGAATCGGATGGAGGTTCGGGCGATGACGATGAAGGTCAGGAGCCAACAGAACCTGAACCCATGGACACAAGTGTTCGCCTCGTCGATCCTCCTCCCACGGCCTCCGTTCCGCTCCTCCCTCGCAATGATTCCCGGGAAAGCATAAACGGAGCCCTTTTGTCAGTCCACCGGGTAGAAAAAGGGTGAGGGTTGAGCTGCAGCAGAAAGCCTCTGACGAGCAGGATGTACAGTTGGAGGCTCCGGTTGTTGAGCCTGCAAAGAGACCTCATATTCAGCCACCCGAGGAACCCACTGTACGTCATGGCGAGACCATGACACAAGATGCAGACATTCTACCTCGTACAGAGCCGTCAATGTGGGTCACACTATTTAACCCATTTGCCCCCATACTAGCTGCTGATTACATCAGCTTCGAGGAATGGAAGGAGGGGGAGCAAGGTCTTATTGATTTTAGCATTTGCTCCGCTGATCGTGAGTTCTTCACGACGATGACGAAGAATTCATCATGGCTAGCATCTGAGGTTTGTTTCCTTCCTTGTCGTCTCCTCCAGTATTGCGATACACAATTGCATTGTTTATTGAGTACTATTACTATATGCAGTACATGGATAGCTACATGTGGGTGTTACGTCGCAGAGCTGGCGAGATGGGCGCATCTGGTGTCCAAAGGTGTGCTTTCCTGGACACCACTTTCTGCGTAGGTATTTGCTAAACATGTGATTTCGTTGTAGGTTAATTTTTGCTTTCTTCAATGTGCTAATCGTACTCATGAAATTGCAGTTAAAAGTGAAGTCAATATAGGAACGATACTCAGACAGACTGGACAAGATTAACTAGATGGACGAGGATGACATGGTCTAATATGTCTCGGGGCAGTTGCTTATCGCGGGTCGACCATGGTTCGATGTGAACAGGGTGAGTACATTAATATTTAATATGTTAGTACGTGCTGTTTTAATTAAAATATTGTCAATGATTTTTATGTTCTCAATTTCATTTTCAGCTCTATGTCCCTCTTAACATCGGAGACAAGCACTGGGTGGCAGTCGAGGTGGATTTGATTCGTCGTGTCGTAGTCATATATGACTCAGCTATGGCAAACAATTCCACCCACACAGTTGGACATACAATCCGGTGACTGGCAAAGTTGATACCTTGTATAGTGTCAATGGTTGTTTATGGTCGTCCTGAATACCTCGCAACCCCATTTGAAATTGAGCGTATCGAGGATTCGTCACAGGTGCCACAGCAGGAGGCTGGGGGAGGAGCATACGGTGTGTACTGTTTGAGGTACATTGAGTTCCTAGCAGGGGGCGTTCCACTGACAGCCATTAAGGCATTCACGGAGGATGTCCAGCAATAGAGAATGGTGGTACAGCTTTGGGCGTATCGCATTCTTCGATAGATGGAGGAGGAAGTCTCGACCCTCACAGGACCTGCCCAGGTTGCGGCCACCACAGGCCATGTCGATGTCGTTTCAGCGGATGTTGAGTCGTAGCCCAACACAACGCCTTATCGATTTCGTGTCGTGTATATATTTTGTATAGATACGCATTTTTGTGGATATATAGTTTGTGGATATTTACACATTTTTGTATAATGTCATATTTTGTTTTAGTAGCACATGTTTTCCATGAATAGGGATTCGAAAACTTGTAAATACATTTTTTCCCGGATGTAATGGTACATACGTGGACATATACGTGTACATTTATACATGAATGGTTTAGGCACAATACTTTCCATGTTTTATACATTGACGAAGCACATAAATTCGTGTCTCATACATGAAGGCTTAATACTTATACAAGAATGTTTTATACCTTGATGAAGCACATAAATGAGTGTCTCATACACCAATATTTATTTCAATGACAAAGCACATAAATTCTTAGCGGGGAAAATAATAGGATAATGACATATACCTCTCCTATCTTTTGGCTAAATGTCATAGAGATGTCGCTTCTGTATTTTTATTTTAAAATAGTCTTTATGATTAAGATTAGAAACTGCCACAATATAATTAACAACATAATTACCCTTAAAATGTGTATGAAATAAAATAAACAATTAGAGATAAATATGGTCAGGCCAGCACATCTCGTTCAAAGAAGTGAAGTGAAGCTGAAATTTATTGAATTTAAATTACCTCATATTTTTGTGGTGGTTGATTATGGAAAGTAACATAGACAAAAAAACCCCTTGCATACATTTGGTAGACATCATCCCCTGTCATGAAGTGGAACTGGGTTTCGACAAGTTTGACGATTGTGTCTAGAACTTCCACATCGCCCGCAAGTTCGAGACGAGCTAGACTCACTGACGATAGGGATTCGATTCCTCCGAGGACGACCGGCTGGTCTCCTCATGACTGGCGGTAGAACCACTCTGCTGCGAACCTCCTGAGGAACCACCCAATCCTCACTAACTCCAACAGGAACAACTGGCAGAGCATATGCATGTAGTAATATTTCAGTTGTATACCAATGCGCACAATAATCGTGGCACGTCAATAGACTCATACGTTAGCAAACAGCTAATACATGTGCACACGAAAGCTGGTCAAGATCAAACACCTGGCACGTGTATGTACGAGCGTGTATGTCAATGATGCTAACACGGTCGTTGTCTCTAACCTCATATATAGTAAGAGAGATACCACTAACCCTCATACGTTCTCCCTCCTTTAAACGCTCCTCCGTCAACTTGTTAGCCTACGGCGAGAGATGTAATTCCGAGTTAGCAAATAACTATCGACGCTCATAGAACCATTGCTACAAGTTGGCCCAGTAATAATCTGCTAACAATGTCACCGGGAGGAATCGATGGTGTCGCAAGCAGCTGTTCATCGACTCAGCTATATTTGTTGTCATGATATTACACCGTCGACCATGAAACTGTGAACGTGCCCATTTCTCGACTCCAATCTCTCGAAGATAAGTTGCAACCGCTGGCATATACGATTCAATTTGTCGTATATGATAGTTGAAATCAGCAGAATGATATGTCCTTGCAGCTCGGTAGTATATCTCCAACAATGTCTTGTCCTTGAAAGTTGCATTCAAGTTACCCTTTAGATAATGAGTGCACAATTCATGCAGTGCATGACGGAAAACTGCTACAATAGCTCGTTCAATGCTATGATAACGGTCAGAAATGAAAACAAGATCTCAGACATTTTGTATAACATGATCATGCAACTGTCTCATGAACCTGTTCCAAGAGTCATCATTTTCAAAATGCCCAACTCCAAATGCCAAGGGGTATATTTGTTTATTTTCATCCATACCAAAAGCAAAAAACATTGTACCTCTATATTTCCCTTTCAGAAAAGAACCATCAACTGCAATAACTAGCCTAATTGATGATGCAAATTCAGCAATAAAGGCTCCCAAACTCATGAAAAAATATCTAAAATGGTTGTTTTCATCGGTTTCTAAAGAAGTTTTGGTCCTCGGGTTTGCTTTCTCAATCATGTATATGTACTGGGGGAGTAGTGTGAATGATTCCTCATGCGATCCGTGAAGCTCTTTCAAAGCTGCCTTATTGGCCCTCCATGCCTTGTTGTATGTGATATTAACACCCAGTGACTCCTGAACATCAGACATAATATCCTTTGGACGTATACTCTCGATGCCTCAACGAATTTGCTCTTAATATGTTTGCAAATGACATGTGCAGTTGCCTGTTTGTGATTTGGGTGAAGTTCGGCTCTAGAGCAGGTGTGATGGTTCGTATACTTTTTCACTTGGAAGACATGTGAATTGACTACTTTTATGGCACATAAACGCCATTTACAAGATTCAGCACGGCAAACAACCTTAAACCTTGTTGCATTGGAATTCCTCACCTTGAATTGAAAGTTCCGTCTTAGTGCCAAATTCGATAACTTCTCACGAAGCTCCGTTTTACTATTAAACATCTGCCCAACCTTAACCTCAATCCTGTCAACTAGGAACGATGAAGCATTATCGCCATCTGTGGATGATGAATGCACAATAGGCGGCATCCACCTAAATGTGTTAGCCTGATGATTGTCATTCTCAAAGCCCAAATTAGCTTCTTCATGTCTACGATTTACATCCATTCTCGGCTCATTATTCGACATCGGATCTTGCTGATGTTCGTATAGTGGAGGAGTAGTGCGGAGTGAATTGGACAAGGAACTGTAAATGGCACATCCTGGTTCACATCATTCAAGATCTCCGTCTATTCATCATTATCAAAATGTGAACCGTCTACATCCTGGTCATCGACAATAAAATCATCCAAACCCTTAACATCATTCTCATTACGAATAGTGTAATCGTCATTGTCATCGTTAACATGCTCACTAACATCATCACTACCATCATCATTATCTTCGTAATCTTCATCACCACTATTGTCATCATTAACATCATCACTAGCATTACTAACATCAATATTACCTAAACTCTCAAACTTTCTAGTACTATCAAGATGACGTACCAATCTCGATGGCATCGATGGGGGCACCCCTTTTTCATTTTCAATTAAGATCCCAACTGACTCATGCCTTGCATGCCCAGAATGCTGCTCGAACTCAATGCCAATGTCATCAGTCAATTGTGGTTGTGCACAAACAGGAGTGGACTCGCTTAATTGGTTGCTTCCACTTGTTGAGCAAAACATAGAGGGATGAGAAGATCTTTGTTGCCTACGTACTGCATCAGATCCTGACCTCTGTCCTCGCTTCTCCCTATCTTCAACTTTGACAATTAATGGTGTATATGACTGTTGGTCCTCCAAACAATGTTGTATAAAGAAACAAACATCGTTGTCTGTCTCTAGGAGTCGGCATTGACGGAAGACCCTTAAAAGCAAATTGAACCTCTAAACTTATGTTATGCCTACAAAGATCCTAACCCATGTCAGTACTAATACAGTCAACCAACTCATTCTAGGTAGCAGAACTACGAATTATCAATGGCTTCGCCCTTCCACTAGTTTATAAATAACCACCATTCTCTTGCATAGTCCAAGAACCATTGTATAGAATAAGAATGCGTAAAGTTTCCATTTCCTGCATGATAGAGACATATCATATAAGTCCGTGGATAATAAGTCGTTACAAAATTGCCTACAAAAGCCACAAAAACAACATTTCTGCCTAAACGCTTGATGAAACTCGACGTAAACGCTTGACACTCGACACTCGATAATAAACGCGACGCACAACGACCGACGCTCGACTACCTCGACACATATACTCGACACACAAACTCGACGAAATTGGCCTCCGACACTCTTTACGTTCGGCATTCCACTTGACGCATAATAAGACACTCAATCCTAGACTCGACACAACCTCTAGACACTCAACATGACCATCCGACATGTCGAGAATCGATCCGACATAACCCATCGACAAATCTCGTCTTCTTCCCCCGTCAACTGTGATACCAGATTCTCTCACAAGGATTGCCAATTTCGAGCAAATTTTGACAAAAACGGCACTATCTCTAATCTTAGTTCGCATACATATCTCTATTTTAAGCTATATAATGCGGTTGACAGTTACCAAAACGATGAATAGCGAAAACATTACAACCTAACAAAATTTTCATGCCATTTAGAGAGAGATTAAGGAAAGTTTTTCTTACCTTGTTTGCTCAGCTTCAGCTGTTGAAGTTGTTTCGGACAGTGATGTGTATGAAAGACTGACTGGTTTCTTTGTTTCGTTTACTTACTTTCTTTTATTTTTCTAAATTCAATTACATAAGAGTAAGGATATTTTAGACTTTTTATCTGCAAAGTGTCTATAGCATGAAAATTTTTCATGATGTGTCTAAATTTCATCAAGGGTCCATGATTGTGTCTATTTTTTCAAATTTCCCATCTTTCTATTATCAAATGTCTTTGTCAAGTTAAAAAAAGATTTTAACAATATGTCAGAAGGGTAAAAGAACAATTGCCATTGAACTGTCTCACCATACTAGAAGGCAACCAATGTCAAGGTGATTTATGTCTATTTCTTAAAAATCTAATATCATCTTTGATTTTAGGTCATACCTCGTAATTATTTATAAATTTTTTAATTAATAAATTTAATATATTAATAACATACTTTTATTAATTTTCAAATTTAAAAATTAAAATTTATTATCCAACATATATTTTTTAAATTCATTAATAATATTGTTTCAATCGTAACCCATTGGGGGTTTCCATTAGTATATGCTCCTTGCTGAATTCCTCTTGCCTTGAGCATGCGCCATGGCCACTTTCTTCAACTTGTTAGCTTTACAACTCTTTCTCTCCTTTCCATTTCTTCTTCCCTATACAGATTCAGTTTCCTTCCATATTTCTTGCTTTGATCTTGACAAGAATGACATTTTTACGAGGGATTTGCGCGCTCTCATGCTAGAGCTGTTGAATTTAATGGTATCACTGATATATGTGAGGTGGGTCGAATCAAGTATGCTAAAAAGGTTCCGCTCTGGGACTCTAAAACCGGACAAGTTGTCGATTTCACAACTCATTTTTCCTTCGTCATCGACATCACAAACAAAACTAAGTCCACTTGGCATGGAGCCGGCCTTGCTTTCTTCCTTGTTCCTGTCGAATTCGAAATCCCGCTAAATTCAGCTGGAGGGTTCTTAGGCTTGTTTAACACAACCACAAGTGACTCGTCTCAGAACCAAATGGTTCTAATGGAGTTCGACACTTCCCCAAACTCGGAAATGGGACCCTAGGATGGAGCACGTGGGTATCAACACCAACTCAATAGCCTCTGCCAATTACACCTTTTGGAATGCCAGCTTGTATAGCGGAGAGACAGGGTAAGCGTGGATCACGTATAATGCATCTACTAAAATTTTGAGCGTGTCTTGGACTTATAATACGACCTCCAGTTCTGTAGAGAATTCTAGTCTTTCCCATCGTGTTGATGTGAAGGAGATTCTACCTGAATGGGTCACGATTGGGTTTTCTGCTGCCACGGGCTACCTTGTTGAGCGGCATCAGCTTTTGATGTGGGAGTTCAATTCCAGTTTGGATGGAGAGGAAAAGGATGTGAAAAAGGTTAAGCTAGTTGTCAGTCTTGTAGTTTCATTTGGTGTTCTAACATCTGGTATTGGAATATTAGGAATCTAGTGGAGGCAGAAGCAGAAAAGAATGAGAAGCAAAACGAAAGGCATGGTTAACTTAATATCAATTAATGATGAACTTGAAAGAGGACTTGGGCCAAGAAGATTTTCTTATGATAATCTTGTTTTGGCTACCAACAACTTCTCTGATGAAAGAAAGTTGGGTGAAGGAGGGTTTGGCTCTGTTTACAAGGGATACCTCCAGCTCCAGGGTACAGACACGGAAGTCACTGTCAAAAAGATTTCCAAGGGTTCTAAACAGGGGAAAAAAGAGTACATTGTTACGGATCACTTCCGCCGCGCACAACAATTTTTTCCAACAAATGGGCCACCATATATGGAACAAGTATCCAGCCCAAAAGACTAGTCTATTAGGTGGAGGAACTCCTCCCATATATAAGCCCCATGACCTTCCTTTAATCAATCAATGTGGGACTCCCAATGAGGATTATCCAAATGGGGACTCCACATCTACAACAATCCCCCTCCTCAGACAAGGCCCCGGCGGGTGGCGGCGCCATCCTTGTCTAAACCACCAATGATAATCCTCCACAGAGACAAGGCCCCTGCTCCTTGTCTGAACCAAATGAGTCCACACATTGCTGTCTTGGGTTGGCTCTGATACCACTTGTTACAGATCGCTTCCGCCGCGCACAACACAAACTATGCTAGATAATTGAATATAATAGCAACTAAAGAGGCAACCAATCAACCACAATGCAGAAATAGAAAGAACACCAAGATTTAATGAAGGTTCGGTATAAATACCTACGTCCTCGGGCGCCGCTGAAGAAACTTTCCACTATCTTCAAAGAGAATACAAACTTTTGGGCCACAATACAAATACCACAACTATTGGATCAAACTGCAATTATCCAAATAGTTGGGCCAAATTATAATTACCCAAACAATGGGGCAATATTATACCACTTGTTACGGATGGCTTCCGCCGCGCACAACACAAACTATGCTAGATAATTGAATATAATAGCAACTAAAGAGGCAACCAATCAACCACAATGCAGAAATAGAAAAAACACCAAGATTTAACGAGGTTCGGTATAACTATCTACGTCCTCAGGCGCCGCTGAAGAAACTTTCCACTATCTTCAAAGAGAATACAAACTTTTGGGCCACAATACAAATACCACAACTATTGGGTCAAACTGTAATTATCCAAATAGTTGGGTCAAACTGTAATTACCCAGACAATTGGGTAATATTACAAATACCCAAAATCAAAGGGAGAAAAAACAAATATTATAAACTTTAAGGTCCTTACTGAAAGGCCCTTAAACTATGAGGTCTTATATGTGAGACCTTACAAATATAGGGGAGTGAAGGATATTTCACTTGGGACAACTAAGTGAGAAGACTTGGCTTTAATTTATAAGCCCAAGTCTCTCCAACACAAAGACTCCCACTCCATGTGGGATCTTTGTACACACACAATGGCCAAAGAGCCACAATTCTAATAATTCTCTACCTTGGCGATTTAGCCATTCCACCACAAAACTCTTCTTTTTTCCACATTCTCTATCACAGCTACAACACCTCTAAATGCGCCTACTGGTGCGGTCAAACTCGTATAATGTTGATCAAGTCCAAACAATGACTAAACTTGATCGCTGTCACAATCTTAGTCAACATATCTGCGGGATTCTCGGCAGTCTCAATCTTCTGAAGTAAGATTCTCCCTTCATCAATGATCTCCCGCACAAAATGATACCGAACATCAATATGCTTCGTACGAACATGGAACACTGGATTCTTCACTAAATGGATAGTACTCTGACTGTCAGAATAAAGACTGATCTTCTTCTGCCTAATTCCCAATTCAACCAATAATCCCTGTAACCAAATAGCTTTCTTCATAGCCTCTGTCATTGCCATATACTCTGCCTCTGTAGTAGAGAAAGCCACTGTAGACTGTAAAGTAGACTTCCAACTCACTGGTGCTCTTACAAAAGTAAACACATAATCGGTTGTCGACCGACGTATATCCAAATCACCAGCATAATCAGAATCAACATAACCAATAGCATACTGACCACATGTATCATCTCTCTCAAAGACTAAGCCAACATCTACGGTTCTCAACAAATACCGTAAAATCCATTTCACTGCTTGTCAATGTCCTTTACCAGGATCATGCATGTACTTGCTCACAATTCCAACTGCATGTGAAATGTCGGGTCTCATACACACCATAGCATACATAAGGCTACCAATTGCATTAGCATATGGAACTCGAGACATATACTCTAGTTCCTCATCTGTACTAGGAGATAAAGATGCACTGACCTTCATATGAGGAGCAAGTGGGGTACTTACAGGTTTTGAATGCTCTGTAATGCCAAACCGTTGTAATACCTTCTTTAGATACTGCTTCTGAGTCAAACAAATCTTGCATCTCCCTCTATCTCTGCTAATCTCCATGCCTAGTATTTTCTTAGCTTCTCCCAAATCTTTCATCTCAAACTCTCGATTCAACTGAGTCTTCAACTTTGCAATTTCTTCGACATTCGTCGAAGCTATCAACATATCATTAACATACAAGAGTAGATAAATGAAAGAACCATCATGTAGCCTCCGAAAATACACACAATTATCAAATTTGCTTCTTGTGTACCTCTGACCCATCATAAACTGATCAAATCGCTTATACCACTGTCTGGGAGATTGCTTCAAACCATAAAGCGATCTTTTCAGTTTGCATACCAAATTTTCCTTACCAGCAACTTTGAATCCCTCTGGCTGAGTCATATAGATTTCCTCTTCCAAGTCACCATGTAAAAATACAGTTTTTACATCAAGTTGAACTAGTTTCATATTCATCTGAGCTACCAAGGCCAACAAAATTCTAATGGAAGAATGTTTCACAACTGGAGAAAATACGTCATTGTAGTCAATTCCTTCCCTCTGAGCGTAGCCTTTAGCTACCAACCTTGCCTTGTAGCGGACGTCATTCTTGTTAGGAAATCCATCTTTCTTTGCATATACCCATTTGCACCCAATTGCCTTTTTACCCTTCGGTAGTTGAGCTAGCTCCCAAGTTTCATTCTTCTGAAGAGACTGCATCTCTTCGCTCATAGCTGTCTTCTACTAATCAACTTCAGAATATCTGACTGCCTCTTTATAAGTGGAAGGAACATCAGCATCTGCAATTGGAAGTGCATAGGCCACCATAGCAGCAAATCGAGCAGGTCTTCGAATCTCATGTCTTGGCCTATTAACTGCAATAGATTCTTATTGCTGTTGAGGTTCGTGAGTAGAACCCTCACCATCATCTCCCAAATCCTTCTCTGTCATAGGAGTACTATCATCTGTCTCAACAGATCTAACTGGGTTCAATGTCGTCGTTTCAAACTCCACCTGCTGCTGAGTGTGCTCTACCTACTGTGGAGTACCATTCACCTTTGTCTGGTTTTCTGATTTCTTCAACATTGAAGACTCATCAAATGTCACATCTCTGTTGGATACAATCTTTCTCGAACTAGGATACCATAGACGATATCCTTTTACTCCTGAAGCAAATCCCAAGAAAATCGCTTTCTTGGCTCAGGATCCAGCTTAGATTCTTTTACATGATAATATGCAGGAGAACAAAAAACATGTAAAGAATCATAATCAGAAACAGGTTGTCCAGACCACACCTCCAATGGATTCCTTCACCAATAGTAGCTGAAGGTAGACGATTAATGAGATGACATGCATAAGTCACAGCCTCAGCCCAAAATTCTTTGCCCAACCCAGCATTGGACAACATACACCGAACTTTCTCCAGCAATATCCGGTTCATGCGTTCTGCCACCCCATTCTGCTGCGGTGTACCTCTAACAGTAAAATGATGTACAATACCCTCATCTCGACACAATTTTAAAAACTGATCACTGCAATACTCACCACCATTATCTGTTCTGAGATGCTTGATCTTCTTACAAGTTTGTGTCTCACTCATCTTTTTCCACTTAAGGAAAGCACCAAGTACATCATCTTTTGATTTCAAACAGTACACCCAAGTTCTTCTGGAAAAGTCATCAACAAAAGTAACAAAGTAGTGCCTACCTCCCATAGATGCGGTTTTAGTAGGTCCCCACATATCTGAGTGAACGTAATCAATAATACCCTTGGTATTATGAATAACGGTGCCAAATTTCACTCTCTTCTGCTTTCCCAGAACACAATGCTCACAAAAATCCAGCTTGTAGGTCTTTGTACCTTTCAATAAGCCTCGTTTCACCAAACTGAATAAGGCTTTCTCACCTGCATGTCCCAAACGCATATGCCACAGTCTCGTGATCTTTGAATCTACATCATTATCAGAAACCATAGCAGCTGATCCAATAACCGTATTACCATTATAGTAATACAAATTGTTCCTCCTAGTGCCTTTCAATACCACAAGAGCGCCTGAAGTGACCCTCAGAATACCATCTCGAATAGATATACCACAGCCTTTAGATTCTAAGGCTCCCAAAGAGATGAGATTTTTCTTCAACTTTGGTACATACCAAACATCTGTCAGAACTCTAGTCAGTCCATCATGATTCCTCAATCGGATCGAACCTATCCCAACAGTGTGGCAAATATCATCATTGCCCATATACACAACTTCACAATCAAGCTCTTCAAACTGAAAGAATCATTCCCTATGTGGACACATATGATAAGTACAACCCGAATCCATAATCCACTCATCAGAAACAAAAGTGGATAGATGACCAACTAGACATATATCTGAATCACTATCATCGTCACGCTCAACAACACATGCATCAGAAACAGCCTTGCCTTTATCTTTTTTTTTTTTCAATTTAGGACAATTTTTCTTCCAATGCCCTTTCTCACGACAAAAGGCACACTCATCTTTTCCTAATCTACCCCTCGACAAAGATTTTCCCCTTTTTCCTGGTTTCCTACTTTGACTACGCCCTCTCACAGTCAATGCATCTATTGACTCATCCCTATGTTCCCTTTGATCTTTCTTACGAATTTCATAATTCAACAAAGCAGAACAGACTTCTTCAAAAGATAATTTATCTTTCCCATGGATAAGAGTAATGCACAAATGATCTAATTCATCCGGAAGTGAGCCAATCAATAGCATAGCCTTAATTTCATCTTTGAAGGTTTCATCTAAGTTTAACAAATCAGCAATTAACTTATTAAACTCATCAATATGAGAATTGATGCTCGTACCTGATTTCAACTGGAGACGGAACAATCTCTTCAATAGATACAGCCGATTCTCATTACTTTTCTTCATATATTTGTTCTCCAGCGCCTTCCACAATTTGCTTGCAGATGTCTCCTTAGTGAACGAATACTTTTGTTCTCTACACAAGCAAGAGCGAATCAACCCACAAGCTTTTATATTCAGCATGTCCCAATCTCTGGCACTGATATCTTCTTGTTTTGTTTCTTCTAGAACAATATCCAAATCTTGCTGATATAACCCATCCAACACCTCACTCTGCCATAAGCCGAAATTATTTTGGCCATCAAAATTTTTCAACATCTATTTTTGCATTTGTCACAGTCACTGTCTTCTCAGATACAGTTGACGATGATGCCATAACTACCTCTCACAAATAAGCTCGATACACAAATCACCAATAACCAAGCTCCAAACAAACTATTATATGCAATAACTAGCAATCCAAAATCAACAGCCCAGAACAGTAGTAAGTGCTTCAATGAAATAGCCACTAACTACCCAAAACCTTTGGCTCTGATACCACTTGTTACGGATCACTTCCACCGCGCACAACACTAATTTTTCAACAAATGGGCCACCATATATGGAACAAGTATCCAGCCCAAAAGACTAGTCTATTAGGTAGAGGAACTCCTCCCATATATAAGCCCCATGACATTCCCTTAACCAATCAATGTGGGACTCCCAATGAGGATTATCCAAATGGGGACTCCACATCTACAACATACATAACCGAGGTGAAGATCATTAGCCAGTTGAGACACCGGAATTTGGTGCAACTTATTGGATGGTGCCATGAGGGAGTTGAATTTCTACTTGTTTATGAGTTCATGCCAAATGGAAGTCTTGATTTTCACCTCTTTGGCCACATGATTCCTCTCACTTGGACCTTGAGGTACACGATAGCCCTTGGCTTGGCCTCTGCGTTGCTCTATCTTCATGAAGAATGGGAGCAGTGTGTTGTTCATCGTGATATTAAACCAAGCAATATAATGTTGGATTCGAATTTTAATGTGAAGCTTGGAGATTTTGGACTAGCTCGGCTGATGGACCATGAGCTAGGTCCACAGACTGCTTCTCACTCGGCTGGAACTTTAGGCTACATGGCTCCGAAATATTTAAGAACAGGGAAAAATAGTAAAGAGTCGGATGTATATAGTTTTGGGGTGGTTGTCCTTGAAATTGTTAGTGGAAGAAAGGTTATCAATGGTATAGAACAGAGATCTCAAATGCCCGTTCCTTTTCATGATGTACCGACAAATCCAGTCGGTTCCACTGAACCTTTACTTGCTGCCTCAACTAAAGCCTCTAGTTCGTCAAGCTGTATCAGAGTCCAAGAACAGCAGCCTCTGGATCAGCATTAAGTAGTCAAACCAACACGTACAAGGTATACGAGTATTTTGTATTTGTTAGTATTATCTATTAATGTTGAGTCTTTATCTTTGAAAATGAAACAAGATAAATTTTAAAATCTTCCATGTTTGGAAGGTGGTTGTGCAGCTTGAAAGGCGACAAGAAGAATAGTTGATAGCTTGATGGGCAAATTTCACCCCCATACTATAGTTAAATCATATCTCGAAGAAAGCTTAGTTGAGAGGGGAGAAAAGTCGTTTGCAAGTCTATTTCCAGAAGGACCGGGTCACCATTGGAATAATGTAATAAAAACAACTACCCCGGAGACCATGGTGAAAAACAACTACCCCGGAGACCATGGTGATAAGATTACTGCCTTTTAACATTATTAAAAAAACGTCCTTTTCTATAGAATATTATACTAATTAGCAAAAAATTTGAAGCAATAAGCCGGTGGCCAATTATTCTTAATATTATAACCCAGTTTCAGCCTGTTCACTGAATCAACTGCCAGATCAAGTTAAAGACATTTCGACTAAAGATGGAGGCATGATTTATGGAGTTGACCATGAATAATTTTTAATATGAAATTTTTGGACAAAAAGCAAATAAATCCTGTCTTCTTTGATAGAAGGAGGATAAACGGCATATCTCGAGGGACTGTTTAGACATCCTAATATTAGTAATAATTGCATAATTTTAAGTATCAGTAATTTTCCTAAATACCTAACTTCTGGTTGACTTTTCTCCTCCCCTCCAAATTATTACTTTTTGACTTTTTCTTTGTTCTGACACATAGAATATAGCTAATTAGTTTTCAGGTTGCAGTTCAATATTAGTAATCTTGATTTTATCGAACAACAAAGCCTTGACCTTGAGAGATTATAGTACTTTAGTCATAGTTGTGAAATTGGGAACTGGGCAGAGGTTCATTTTTCTCTTGAAGGCTCTATAATCTTGAGAGGTGTATTGCAAAATTGGATAAATATGTCAATGTCTTACTATTTCATTGTCTTTCTTCTTGATTCTTCAATATTCTTGTCAGCTAGTGTTGAATATCCTTGATTGATTATTCATATATGCTGGAATTGTTGAGAGTAAGTTGAAAGTTTAAACAATAGCAGAACTCTTATGATCAAGACTAAGTGTGCCATCAAAAGCCTTATGAATTCATGGGACTCAAGCAATGTTCCACATGGTGAGTCAGAGGGAAGATTTGGAATATGAAGGATGGTTATGGGGAATTTTGTGAAATAACCTTCCTATAATTGATTAAATCCATCAACACCGGTCGAAGGGTATTAAAATTTACAATGCTCATGTGTAATCAATTAAATATTACTATCAAGTTCTTTTATCTAGTGATTGACTTAGGATTTCAAATCAAATAGTAACTTAATGTGCTATAGAAAAAGGGGCAATCACCATATCCACCCCCCCACCCCAATATTTGCCGAAATATCATTGTTCACTCTAATTTTTCAAAAACCATGTCAAAACCCTTAATCATTAATAATTTTCTGTTAAAATAAACTGATAATATTCTAATATCTTTTATGCACGTATCTCTGAAGTGAAATGTTATATTTACCCTTTTATGTTTTAAAATCTTGAAAAATTTTGAAAGTCTTAAGACTTGAACTTGGTGCCTATAACTTACAAAACATGTATAGAAATGGCAAAAACCCGGGGCCGGGCCGGGGTTTTGATCCCCGACCCCGAAAAATTCCCCGGAAATTCTGGGGCCTGGCCGAGAAATTTAATCCCGGGGCCGGAGAATTGAATTCCCCGGATATGTACCCGGTTTCTTTTTTTTTAATTTTCTATATGTAATTAGAGTATTTTATATTGATTTCCAAATCATGTTTAATATTCATGTGTAAGCTGGTGGTATGTTTGTATGTTGGCTACCTTGAGAACTTGGGTTCAAACCTCTTCGGCGTTATCCAATTTTATTAGTAAATAGTAATCTAATTGAGTTGGGCTTAGTTTATAGTTGTTGGGCATTGGGCTAGTTGTGAAATTAGTAAATTGGGTTGGGCTTAGTTTATAGTTGTTGGACATTAGGCTAGTTTTGAAATTAGTGAATTGGGTTGGGCTTTGTGAAATTAGTGGATGTGGACCTAAATTATATATAAATTAAGTATAAATTATAAATAATTAATTATTTAATTAATTCCGGGCAGGGGCCGGGCAGGGGATCATGCTCGCAGGCCCCAGCCTGGCCCCAGGCAATACCGGGAAAATTCATCCTTGTCCCCGACTTAAATCCCCAGAATTCGGGGTAATTCCCCGGACATTTCCGGGCTGGAGAGTCGGGTACTCGGACTCGCCCAGGTACAATTGCCATCCCTAAACATGTATCCTACCATCAAGCTAAAGAGATAACTTGATTTTAAGTTAAAAAAATTTTATTTAACCTATCGGAATGAAATAATTTGATTTCTTTCCAATTTCTTTCTTTTCTTTTTCTTTTTCTTTTTTTTAGATAAAAAATGAAAACCTAATCAAATTAAAATATTTATATCTATTTGATGTAGATTTTATTTTTTTTTTCATTTTGATATAGATTTTTTTTTTTAGATTAGGTTTCTGTTTTCTATTTGATTTTCTTACCAAATAAAAAAGAAAAAAATAATTTTGGTTAGGATTGTGTCATTGGGATTTGAGTTTGATTGCAATTTATGTGTCATTAGAATTGAGTTTAATTATAGTTAGTTGCTTTGGTGAATGAGCCATTATTCCATTCAAATAGGTTAAATGAAGTTTTTATTCATATAAAATTAAATTACTCCTTTGGTCTCGTGGTAAAGCTCATGGTTTCTCTTTCTAACTTATAGATACTAGGTTCAAATGAAAGGGCAAATATGATATTCACTTGAGAGATAAAAACATAAATGATATTATAATATTATTAATAATTAGGGGTTTTGTGATGATTTTTGAAAGACGGGGATGTGCAGAATATTTTGGTAAATAATTAAACCGGGGTGGGCAGAACGTTTTGGTAAATAATTGGTTTTGGGTTGGGGGGTTGGGGGTAGTGTGGGCGCCAGAATAGAATAAAAAAAGTATACCTTACCTGTTTGAAAATGAAACAAGATGAATTAAGATACTCATGGTTGAGGTTGGTTTTGGGAAGAGAAGTTGATGGCTAGCTTGAGAGGAGAAAACAGGATTAGTTTATAGCTTGATGTTCAATTTTCGAATCAACCGCCTCTAACGACCATTTCAATGAAAAGAAACGAACTCAACTAATGATGAAGGCATAAATTTATAGTCTGACAAGAAAAATTTTAAATATGAAATTTTTGGACAAAAAGCAATTGAATCCTTTCTATCTTCATTAATAGAAGAAAAAACGGCTCAACTGGAGGGATTAGACATCTTAATATTAATTATATTTGCAAAAATTATTTTACGGATCAAAAATATACCTAACTTGGATGATGACTCGTTGACTTTTATCCTCTCCAAACCGTTGTGACCTTTATTTGTTTTGACATACAGAATCTAACAGAATCAATTTTCAGGTTGTTAGTTCAAGATTAGTAATCTTGATTTTGTCTAACACCAATGCCTGACAGATTAGAGTAATTAGTCATGGTTGTGTTGTGTAACTGGGAACTGGGCAGAGTTTCATTTTTCTCTTTAAAGCTCTGTAATCTGAGAGGTGTACACTGCTGTGGCTGTATCACGTTTTCATGGTGAAATTCTTTTGAAGCTGGCCGATTGGCTATAAATGTTTCAGTTTGAGTGTGTTACTTTTTTCATTATCTTTCTTCTAGATTCAGC
Source organism: Boswellia sacra (assembly GCA_013180625.2). Lineage (NCBI taxonomy): Eukaryota > Viridiplantae > Streptophyta > Magnoliopsida > Sapindales > Burseraceae > Boswellia > Boswellia sacra. Next base: position 24,559 of record SNVD02010058.1, read on the forward strand.
TTCAATATTGTTGTTAGCTGTGGTTGATCGGTGATTGATTTTTATATATACTGGAATTGTTGAAAGTGAGTTAAAAGTTTAAACAATAGCAGAACTCTTGTGATCATGACTAAATTTGCCATCACAAGCCTTATGAGGGGGGAAGGGAGAAGATTTGGAAGTTGGAGGATAGCTATGGGGAAGTCGACATTGACCGTACATTTCAAAAATATCTCAAAAGGTTTTTATCAAAATTTGCATAATTGCCTACCCATTAATTCTGAAAAAGCTTAGGCTAGTTTGTAAAATAAACTTTCTACAATTTTATTCCATCAACACCAGTTACATCGCATAAAAACTTAAAACGTTGAACTGTAAAAACAAGTAGACAAAAAATATCGCCGCATGGGTTCTTGCTTAACGACCTGCATCCAAGCTTGAAATACTGATGGATGCTTCACTAGAATTAGCCACAGTTGGAGGTACACGATATATAGGAATGGGCATCTTTTCTGGAAGATTTGGCAGTGGCGCCTCAAAATTTAGAACTTGAATAGCTTGCCTTATTGAGGGTCTCAGAGTGCTATCAGGGTGAGCACACCATAATCCAACAATCATCAAAGATATCACTTGTTGTTCATCAAAATCAATATTCAATCTCTCATCTGCTCCCCAAAGAAGTTTTTCTCTTCCATAGAGATCCCAAACCCACTCTACCAACCCCATTTCTGGTTTCTCTTTTATAGGATCAATTGATTTCCTTCCAGTAGCAATCTCCAAAGCAACTACACCAAAGCTGAATACGTCTGACTCTTTACTAGCTCTGCCTGTATGTATGTATTCAGGGGCCAAGTAGCCAAAAGTTCCTGCCAAACCAGTTGTTAGAGGTCCGAGCTCATGGTCCATGAGCCTTGCCAATCCAAAATCACCTAACTTGGCATTGAAATTCGCATCCAACATTACATTGCTTGACTTGATATCTCGGTGTACCACACATTGCTCCCACTCTTCATGAAGATAGAGCAAAGCAGAGGCCAAACCAAGTGATATCTTGTACCTTGCAGCCCAATTGAGTGGACGCTTCTTGCCAAAGAGGTGAGAGTCAAGGCTTCCATTCGGCAAAAACTCATAGACAAGTAGGAATTCACCACCATCATGGCACCATCCAATAAGATGCACAAGATTCCGATGCCTCAACTGGCTAATCGTCTTTAACTCCGTCATGTACTCCTTTTTCCCTTGTTTAGACCCTCTTGATATTTTTTTCACGGCAACAACCATATCTATGTCAATCAGATAACCCCTGTAAACAGCGCCGGATCCTCCTTCACCCAACTTTCTATCATCCGAGAAGTCGTTGGTTGCAAAAGCAAGATTCCTATAAGAAAATCTCTTCAGCCCAATACCTCGTTCAAGGTCATCATTGATTGAAGTCAAGTTGATTGTCTCTGCATAGTTTCTTTTCATTTGCGTCTTTCGCCTCCCCAATATTATTAGTGCCGCTAGTAGTCCAACTACAATGACACACAGACAAACTGTGACAACAATTATAGTTCTCTTTTTTCCATTTGTTGGATTTGTCCCCTTTCTATCCAAATTTGAGTTGAACTCCCATGATTGAAGAATGAACCTTTGTCCGAACTGACCTGACGCTGCTGAAAACCCAATAGTGACCCACTCAGGTAGAACCTTCGAGAGATCAATTATGTAAGATAAACTAGTATTCTCCTGAGGATTAGAGGTGGTCCTGTAAGCCCAAGAAACACTCAAATTCTTACTTGTAGCATTGTATGTAACGATCGCATCAGCAGTATCATCATCATGAAAGGTAGCGTTCCACTGGGTGTACACAGCTGAAGAAATTGAGTTATTGTTGATCCCCACATGGTCCTTCACATCAGGAGGGTCCCATTCAGGATTTGAGAAACTGTCAAATTCCACCATAACAATCTGGTTGGAAGATGAGAAAGCTGTTGTGGCGTTAAATAGGCCTAAATACCCACATACTGAATTCGGAGGGATTTGCGATCCAACAGGAGCCAGAAAAAATGTGAGCCCGTGGCCATATGGGTTATATTTCAAGGTGTCGATTTTGAAGGAGAATTGGGAAGTGAAGTCAGAAAGCTTTCCTGTATCGGAGTCCCAGAGCGGCACCTTGTCAGCATAAGTTGCCCAACCAACACGACAAATGTAAGTGTATTTGTTATTCAACTCAATTGCTCCAACTGAAGATGCTGCATCTCCCTGGTAAAGTATGTTGCTTTCAGTGGGATCAAAACGAGACATCTTGAAGTTAACTGAACCAGCAGAGTGAAGAAGAAAAAGAAGAAAGAAAATGAAACAGAGCAGATTGTCATTGATCAAGATGGCCATGGAAACAGATGCTGCGGCCAGAGGAAATGAAAAAGCTGGCTAGACAAGGGAAGAATGTGACATTAAACTGTTTTGACCTTCAATTTTGTGATGCTTTGGCCTGTGGGTTGGATTGGATTAGTCCAAGAGTTGATGTTCCAGCTTCAACGACCCTTACCATATTGTCTACTTATTTTTTCGAAGAAACTTCACCGACAGGGACCGAAAAATATATAGAAAGAATTTAATATATTAAGTTGCCTTCAACCCACTTTTAAGGCGGAAGCGTTGCTAATTAATGAAGTTTATTTTCCGTTGTTTTCTTTAGTACTAGAAGGATATATGTGCCTCTAGAGAAATGCCTTAGACATTCACATTCTGATCCTATTGGACTCCTATGAACAAAGTAGTGAAAATATTCCACATAGCAGCACACAATAAGAAATTAAAAATTACATACTTTGGTTATAATAATCACTTACCCATCTCAAAATATATATTAATTTAATTATATTTTATATTTAATAATTTTTGTAAAAGAAATTTCAGATGATTTAATATTTTTTAATACAAGTATAAAAATTTTTAGATTTTAATCTTTGTCTTATTAACACCTAAAGATTGTTTTGTTTACTTAAAAACTAGCATAGTTTCATTATAAAAATCATTATAACATTATATCTATTAATTTTTAATCAACGATTTTCTTCTTTTATAAATTTTTAACCATTAAATATAATGTTAGATTGGTACTACACAGTTTTGATTAATTAATATATATCATTAGAGCATTATAAGAATACCATTTAAAATATTACTTTATATATGAAGATAAAATTATTAGAGGATCATTATATCGCATAATCTTAAAATATATGTTAAGGAAATCCATTTTCAAACTTGAGTGTGTGAGAACGGGTATGGAATCTGTACATTTTTTTAGTAAGCGCTACCATTGGTCAGACTTTTTCGAACTCCATTTTCAAACTTTGACTTTGATTTTTTAGGTGAGGACAAGTTACTGGTCAACACTCAGCTCTCATGGGATATGATGATTCTGGAGGATAGTTTTCTTCTATTTTGTCTAGGTGCAAGCAACCTCAACAATTATGCTAAGACTTCCTTGAAATTTAAGATCCTATTCTCATTTAATAAAACTAACTTTGGTTATTTATTATTTATATTTTTTCATTTTCTAATGTAACAAATTAGCTTATCAAAGCCTATAACTCTCTATGAAATTCCATGGAATCAATATCAAATGTTCATTTTCATTTTCCAATTAACATTTTTACCATAATTTTTTATGATAAAAATTTAATAAGGGAATTGAAAAATCTAATTGGTCATAACACTTTTGTTTAGTCAGCATATACAAACGAGTTGGATTAAAATACATCTGTTGTATATATATAACAACTATTCTCTTATATAAAAATGATAAACGGATATATAAAAATTATTAATGAATAAATAAAAGTTATATTTATAATTTTTATAATATTTATTTATAATTTTATAATTTTTATATATTTATTTATAATTTTTATATAAAATAAATAATAACTACAACTGCTGCTGTACGCAAGCCATTTCTTATACAAATAAACGCGTTAAATGAGGGCGGAACGGTGTTGGATTTCAAAAACGAGATTGTCAATGGTCAAATATTTTACGCTGCTATGCAAAAATCTTTATCACTATTATGGCGGTCAAAATCCTTCTCCATATCTTGTCAACTATTTGAAACTTGCACGTCAAGAAGTAAACATATACTGCAATCATCAACCTGTAAGCCCAAACCTACACTATGGATCCTCCTTGTTGCAACACCTCTTTCGAAAAACCTGCCACGGTAATCACTTTGTTCAACTTGATGAGTTTACAACTATTTCTCTCCTGTCTATTGCTTCTCCCCTCTGCAGATTCGGTTTCCTTCCAAATAACTCGCTTTGATCCTGACACAAAGGAGGTAGTCTACGAGGGAGATGCCAGACCAAATGCTGGAGCAGTTGAAATGAATGGTATCAATTATATATGTCATGTTGGTCAAGTGAAGTATGCTGAGAGAGTGCCACTCTGGAACTCTAAAACCGGAGAACTTGCCGATTTCGCTACTCATTTTTCCTTCATCATCGACACCCGAAATAAAATAAATTCCACTGCTCATGCAGCCGGGCTTGCTTTCTTCCTTGCTCCAGTTGGATTCCAGATCCCCCCAAATTCAGGGGCCGGTTTCTTAGGCCTATTTAACACCACCACTAGCGACTTGTCTCAGAACCAAATTGTTCTGGTTGAGTTCGACACTTACCCAAACCCGCAGTGGGATCCTAATATGGAGCACGTGGGTATCAACACCAACTCAATAGCCTCCGTTAATTACACCTTTTGGAATGCCAGCTTGCATAGCAGAGATACAGCACAAGTGTGGATTAAGTATAATGCTGCTACTAAATTTTTGAGCGTGTCTTGGACCTACAACACAACCTCGAGTTCACTAGAGAATTCTAGTCTTTCCCATCAAGTTGATCTGAGGGAGATTCTACCTGAGTCAGTCACAATAGGGTTTTCGGCTTCAACCAGCTATCTTGTAGAGCGACATCAACTTTTGATGTGGGAATTCAGTTCGAGTTTGGATATAAAAGAAAGTAACGGAAAGCATGGGAAAAATATTAAGCTAATTGTTGCTCTTGTTGTTTCACTGAGTGTTGTGATAACTGGGGTAGTAATAGCATTCGGAATTTGGAGGCAGAGGCAGAAACGAATGAGAGAAAAAACTAACACGTTTAACTTAACATCAGTCAATAGTGACATTGGAAGAGGAGCAGGACCAAGAAGGCTTTCTTATGCTACTCTTGTTTCGGCTACCAAAAACTTCTCGGACGAAAGGAAGTTGGGAGAAGGAGGGTTTGGTGCTGTTTACAAGGGGTACCTTCGCAGTACAGAAATGGCAGTGGCTGTGAAAAAATTTTCCAAGAGCTCTAGACAGGGGAAAAAAGAGTACATAACCGAGGTGAAGATCATAAGCCAGTTGAGGCACAGAAATTTGGTGCAACTTGTCGGTTGGTGCCATGATAGAGGTGAGCTTCTACTTGTTTATGAGTTCATGCCAAACGGTAGCCTTGATTCTCATCTTTTTGGTGAGAAGACTCTTCTCACTTGGGCTTTGAGGTACAAGATAGCTCTTGGACTGGCCTCTGCGCTGCTCTATCTTCATGAAGAGTGGGAGCTGTGTATTGTTCATCGTGATATTAAACCTAACAATATAATGTTGGATTCTGATTTTGGTGTCAAGCTTGGTGATTTCGGGCTAGCTCGGCTGATGGACCATGAGCTGGGTCCCCAGTCAGCTTCTCGCTTGGCTGGAACTTTAGGCTACTTGGCTCCGGAATATATAAGAACAGGGAAAACTAGTAAAGCGTCGGATGTGTACAGCTTTGGACTGGTTGTCTTAGAAATTGTTACCGGAAGAAAGTCAGTTGAGATTATAGAACAGAGACCCCAAATGGACATGGTTGAGTGGGTTTGGAACCTCTATGGAAATGGAGATCTTCTTTTAGCCGTTGATAAAAGACTGGATAATGTGTTTGATGTGGACCAAGTGAAGCGTTTAATGACTGTTGGGCTTTGGTGTGCTCACCCTGATTGCAAATTAAGACCCTCCATAAGGCAAGCAGTTCAAGTGCTCCACTTTGAGAATGAATTGCCAAATCTTCCATCGAGGATGCCTGTTCCCATTTATGATGTGCTCGAAGTCAGTCCTGTCCAACCTTTATCTAGCGCCTCAAGCCTAAACACGGGTCGTTAAGCGTGTTTCATCTTCAACATTAGCTTATAACAAATAATTGCAAATGTAGGTTGAAATTAATGTATCTCAACTTGTGCCTTGTCGATTAACTTTAGGTGAAGTCGCTAATGAAACATCAGGTAGATCTCCTTTGAGATTCAAGATTCATTGAGATAAAATTTTGGGAGGAGTGTTACTCTTAATTTCTTACGGTATTTGAATCTTTTCAAATCGTCTACAAAGTTGTCGAAAAAGAACTTGTTATAAAAAGGTCGTGCAATTCCATCTGGGTGACGAATATAGATATTTGCCTAAGTTCATTTGGAGATTTAGATGCGTTATCTAATAAAATAACGTACTGCATTACATAGACTTTTCTCAAATTGTAAACACACAAGACTCAAGGAAGATAAACATGGCTAACCATTTGTGTTATTGTCAACAACCCACATCAAGGCTTGTGTCACAAGGCTTTTTATTGATATTTGGATTGCCTTAGGATAGCACCAAGCTCTTACTTAGCCAACTATTCAATAAACTGTACTCTTGGCCACCTGAGGATAACACACAAATCTACAACCACCACACACACAAATTTTTCAACACAAGGCACAATGAATTTAAAGAAGCATCGACTTCCAACTTTTCTTTATTCCCTCAAAGAAAAGATTACAAATCCCGCCCCAAGGTATTGTGCTGGAAACACACTCTAGCTTGCGCAATTGCTTCCCCAAGCAATTCTCTCAAGGCTCTCACTATACGTAATGCCCTTTTGTTGTGTGTTTCCAACCCACCCCCTTGGTAAAATTTATAAGCCAAAAACCAACCAACACCTCTTGTTGTTAGGTCCTAAATCCATCGTTGCACACCACATAGTCCATGTAGTTGACAGCTCCAACTACTAGGCATTGTAGCGCGCTCTTGTACTGCCACATGCATCCCTCACTACCCATGAGTGGAGATCATGACCTTGAACATGAGAAATAACTTCCTCAAACTACTATTCATGTTCTCCTATTTTCGCTCCTAAAGTTAAGGGATGTAATTATGCCCACCCAACCACCAAGTTAGTGAGGAAGTACAGCCCACAATTTGTGCTGCCACTTCTTACAGTTTAGAAAATGCATTCTAGCCTACTTGCCACTACTTTTTTGATTTTAGGAGCCAACATCACCCTGGATATTTGCCATGATTTATGCCCACTAACACCACCAAGTTGCATTATGAACTGCTGCTGCGTGCCATATTGCCCGATGCCATGCATCATATCGTTGCACTTTTGCAAGCTGCCTATTCACGTGCTTGCCGCCTGGCAAACGTCCTAGCTTGCATAGGTCCTTATGCTAGTGTTGTGCTCTATGTTGCCCTCAACGTGTGCGTTGCACCACTGTGTCACGCCCAACACTTATATGTGCTCCACACACCTCACCCGCTACCTGTGTGTGCGTGTTATCTCACCGTGTCGTGCCCATCTCTATAGGTGCACCACACTACGCCCGCTACCATGTGTTCGTATTTCTGCATTGCACTACACATCCCTCCGTGTCAGCATTCACACTACCTTGCACTTAACCTCGCACGTCAATGTCATTATTACGTCACGTAACGTTTTCGCACCTTGCTTAAGCGCTCACCTATGCACTTTTGATTGACATACACCATTGTTGTCCATTCAAGCCTTGACATAGCGTAAGGCAAGCTATGCCAGCCATGTGCAAATATTAAGGGTGTAACAAACCAGCCCCACCAAAAGAGCCCGACGTCCTCGTCAAGAGGACGTTGCTGCTGTCTCCTGCACATTTCATCATCATGTGATTTCCTATCCCATACTGCAATTTCACATGCTATTACCTCGAAATTAGATACTCCTTTTCTCTAACTCTCTTAGCTTTAATGATCAACGATCTCGCCCATATCCTTGTCCTACTGTCTCACGAAAATAGGAGGAGCTCATTGGCTTGTTGCTGCCGACCCAATCAACCAAGTCTTTAAAGGCATTAGGAACTCATACAATTAACCTCAGTTTGTAGCTTTACCCAAAACTATGCCAATTTAACAACTACCCCTAGCAGTTTATCATAGCATTAGGCCTTGACGCAATATTCTAATTGCTCCCCACGCTGTTACATTCTAATGGGCTGCATCAAGTCACTCAAACCCAATTCTTTCATGTGACTCTAGGCACATAATATTTTTACAAATGTAGGTTGAAATTAATGTATCTCTACTTGTGCCTTGTCGATTAACTTTAGGTGAAGTCGCTAATGAAACATCAAGTGGATCTCCTTTGAGATTCAAGATTCATTAAGATAAAATTATGGGAGGAGTATTACTCTTAATTTCTTACGGTATTTGAATCTTTTCAAATCTTATACAAAGTTGTCGAAAAAGAATTTTTTATAAAAAGGCCGTGCAATTCCATCTGGGTGACGAATATAGATATTTGCCTAAGTTCATTTGGAGATTTAAATGCATTATCTAACAAAATAACGTACTGCATTATATAGACTTTTCTCAAATTGTAAACACACAAGACTCAAGGAAGATAAACATGGCTAACCATTTGTGTTATTATCAACAACCCACATCAAGGCTTGTGTCACAAGGCTTTTTGTTGATATCCGGATTGCCTTACGATAGCGCCAAGCTCTTACTTAGCCAGCTATTCAATAAACCATACTCTTGGCCACCCGAGGGTAACACAAATCTACAACCACCACACACACAAATTTTTCAACACAAGGCACAATGAATTTAAAGAAGCACCGACTTCCAACTTTTCTTTATTCCCTCAAAGAAAAGTTACAAATCCCGCCCCAAGGTATTATGCTGGAAACACACTATAGCCTGCGCAATTGCTTCCCCAAGCAATTCTCTCAAGGCTCTCACTATACGTAATGCCCTTTTGTTGTGTGTTTCCAACCCACCCCCTTGGTAAAATTTATAAGCCAAAAACCAACCAACACCTCTTGTTGTTAGGTCTTAAATCCATCGCTGCACGCCACATAGTCCATGTAGTTGACAACTCCAACTACTAGGCATTATGACGCACTCCTATACTGCCACATGCATCCCTCACTACCCATGAGTGGAGATCATGACCTTGAACATGAGAAATAACTTCCTCAAACTATTATTCATGTTCTCTTATTTTCGCTCCTAGAGTTTAGGGATGTGGTTATGCCCACCCAACCACCAAGTTAGTGAGGAAGTGCAACCCACAATTTGTGTTGCCACTTCCTACAGTCTAGAAAATGCATTCTAGCCTACTTGCGCACTGCATTCTTGATTTTAGGAGCCAACATCCCCCTGAATATTTGCCATGATTTATGCCCACTAACACCACCAAGTTGCACTATGAACTGCTGCTGCGTGCCATGTTGTCCGATGCCATGCATCATATCGCTGCACTATTGCACACTGCCTATTCGCGTGCTTGCAGCCAGGCAAGCGTCCTAGCTCGCATGGGTCCTTATGCTAGTGTTGTGCTCTACGTTGCCCTCAACATGTGCATTGCATCACTATGTCACACCTTACTCTTGTGTGTGCTCCACACACCTCGCCCTCTACTTGCGTGTGCATGTTATCTCACCGTGCCGTGCCCATCTCGATAGGTGCGCCACACTACGCCCGCTACCGTGTGTTTGTATTGCTGTGTTGCACTACACATCCCTCTGTGTCAGCATTCACATTACCTTGGGCTTAACCTCGCACGTCAATGTCTTTATTACGCCACGTAACGTTTTCGCACCTTGCTTAAGCGCTCACATGTGCACTTTTGATTGACATACGCGATTGTTGTCTATTCAAGCCTTGACATAGCACAAGGCAAGCTATGCCAGCCATGTGCAAATATTAAAGGTGTAACAAACCAGCCCTACCAAAAGAGGTCGACGTCCTCGTCAGGAGGATGTTGCTGCTGTCTCCATACACATTTCATCATCATGTGATTTCCTATCCCATATAGCAATTTCACATGTTATTGCCTCGAAATTAGATACTCCCTTTCTCTAACTCTCTTAGCTCCAATGATTAAGGATCTCGCCCGTATCCTTGTCCTACTATCTCATGAACATAGGAGGAGCTCATTGCCTTATTGGTGCCGACCCAATCAACCAAGTCTTTAATGGCATTAGGAACTCATACGATTAATCTCCGTTTGTAGCTTTACCCAAAACTATGCCAATTTAACAACTACCCCTAGCTGTTTATCATAGCATTAGGCCTTGACACAATATGCTAATTGCTTTCCATGCTGTTACATTCTAATGGGCTGTATCAAGTTACTCAAACCCAATTCTTTCATGTGACTCTGGGCACATAATGTTTTCGCTAATGTAGGTTGAAATTAATGTATCTCAACTTGTGCCTTGTCTATTAGCTTTAGGTGAAGCCGCAAATGAACATCAAGTAGATCTCCTTTGAGATTCAAGATTCATTGAGATAAAATTACAGGAGGAGTGTTACTCTTAATTTCTTATGGTATTTGAATCTTTTCAAATCTTCTACAAAGTTGTCGAAAAAGAATTTGTTATAAAAAGGCCGTGCAATTCCATCTGAGTGACGAATATAGATACTTGCCTAAGTTCATTTGGAGATTTAGATGCATTATCTAATAAAATAACGTATTGCATTATATTGACTTTTCTCAAATTGTAAACACATAAGGCTCAAGGAAGATAAAAATGGCTAACCATTTGTGTTATTGTCAACAACCCACATCAAAGCTTGTGTTACAAGGCTTTTTGTTGATATCTGGATTGCCTTACGATAGCGCCAAGCTCTTACTTAGCAAGCTATTCAATAAACTGTACTCTTGACCACCCGAGGGTAACACACAAATCTTCAACCACCACACACACAAATTTTTCAACACAAGGCGCAATGAATTTAAAGAAGCACCAACTTCCAACTTTTCTTTATTCCCTCAAAGAAAAGATTACAAATCCCGCCCCAAGGTATTGTGCTGGAAACACACTCTAGCCTGCGCAATTGCTTCCCCAAGCAATTCTCTCAAGGCTCTCACTATACATAATGCTCTTTTGTTATGTGTTTCCAACCCACCGCCTTGGTAAAATTTATAAGCCAAAAACCAACCAACACCTCTTGTTGTTAGGTCCTAAATCCATCGCTGCATACCACATAGTCCATGTAGTTGACAGCTCCAACTACTAGGCATTGTAGCGCGCTCTTGTACTGCCACATGCATCCTTCACTACCCATGAGTGGAGATCATGACCTTCAACATGAGAAATAACTTCCTCAAACTACTATTCATGTTCTCCTATTTTCGCTCCTAAAGTTAAGGGATGTAATTATGCCCACCCAACCACCAAGTTAGTGAGGAAGTATAGACCACAATTTGTGCTGCCACTTCTTACAGTTTAGAAAATGCATTCTAGCCTACTTGCCACTACTTTTTTGATTTTAGGAGCCAACATCACCCTGGATATTTGCCATGATTTATGCCCACTAACACCACCAAGTTGCATTATGAACTGCTGCTGCGTGCCATATTGCCCGATGCCATGCGTCATATCGCTACACTATTGCACGCTGCCTATTCGTGTGCTTGCCGCCCCGCAAGTCTCCTAGCTTGCATGGGTCCTTTTGCTAGTGTTGTGCTCTACGTTGCCCTCAACATATGCGTTGCATCACTATGTCGCGCCCAACTCTTGTGTGTGCTCCACACACCTCGCCAGCTACTTGTATGTGCGTGTTATCTCACCGTGCCATGCCCATCTCTATAGGTGTACCACACTACGTCCGCTACTGTGCGTTCGTATTGCTGCGTTGCGCTACACATCCCTCTGTGACTCTAGACACATAATGTTTTTCCAAATTTTTTCCTATGTAGAGCAATCATCTCCTTCTCAGTTTCCCTCAAATTGATGGTGATTTGTAGTCTCTGCTCAACTCCATTTGCCCATGGTGTTGAAGAAGCGATACTAAAATCCGCTCATAAACCACCTCAATGGTTCTCCGTCTTCTAGATTTAGAAGATACGTGATAGGTGTCTATTTATGTATTACTTTTATATCAATTCGTCCATGTTTCTTTGCTATATTCCTTGGTATTTTTATGTTTTTGTGTGATTTTGATGTTTGTAGGAGTTTTGGAGCAACTTGCACAAAAATGGAGTAAAACCCTTCATTTTCACCTCTGCTAGTCAGTGATCTTCTCGGATTTAATTGTATTGATATACAATGAACCCGATGACATATTATATACCGTTGGAAAGCTCTCGAAGTCTATTTTCTGGAGAAATTTACGGTTTATAAATCCATTCAGTGTACCAAAAGTTGTAATCAAAACAGTGTGAGATGTATAGAAATATAATTCCACAAGCACTGTAGCATGTATAATACGGGGCACTGTAGCAAGTCACTGTAGCAGAGTATTTAAACACATTTTAGGGTTTTATTTTCATAACTTGAAGAGGGGGAGAACGTGGGTGGAGGCTGCAGCTCTGGAATTCTTTCATCTCTTGGAGTTCTTGAAGGAGAAAGGAAGCTTGGAAAGAGGAAGAACTACAATCCAAAGAGAATTTCATCAAATTTGCTAAGTTTTTCCCTTTCCCTTTCATTTTCTGGAATGTCTCCATATTGTATTGTATTTGTATTCTATCTAAATATGTGTAACTAAATCTGAATTGGTTGAGGGTGATTTCTAAACCCTTGATATGGTTTTTATGAATTGATTGTGCAAGGAATTGTTATCCAATTCTCTAATTGAAGTTGCTTGTATTTTTTCATGTTTAATGTTTATGATTGCTTGCTGGATTGTATTTTGGGTGGCCAACTGAATATAATCTGGATATTGTCTATTGCTAGACTAGAAATCTTGATCCGTAATTGTCTTGAATTTCTAATCCATAGTAGCAAAATTGTGATCAGAGATTGCAATTGGAGAATACAACCTAAGTTAAATAATCCGAGCTTGTGTGTTTATTGCTTAGATCAACCTATCTTTCTTATCGTAATGCATCCATTGAATTAAATTTATAGAGCTTGTTCTAGGTTGTTTAATGGATAGAGATTAAATAAAGAGCCTGTTTTATTTAACAACAAAGTAAGGAAAGATTGGGATAACAGAGCTTGTTGTTATTTACGGTTGATAATTTCAATGGTGTAATTGGATGACAATTCTATGATTAATTCGCAAATCCATATCTTGTGGTAGAGAAGGATCCCTTAACCAGATTTCTATCATTGATTTTTCACTCAAATTAACTTTCTGTTTTGTTATTCTTCATTTGCATTCTTAGTTCATTTAGTTAATCATTCAACAAAACCCCCCCATTTATTCTGTTTTTGCTTTCGAATAATAAATTTAATTAGAATCAATCCTCGTGGGAACGATATTTTACTTATCACTTTATTACTTGTGTGACTAGTATACTTGCTAGTTTCGAACGCATCAAGTTTTTGGCGCCGTTGCCGGGGATTGATTTTCTAATCGATTTGTTATTCTGTTTTCAGTGTTGATTCATAGTTTCTTTGTTTTTCTTTTCTGATTGTTTGTGTTTAGACAACATGGCAGTAAACTTATATCAATTCAGTAGCGGATTTGAGCCACAAGTACCATGGAGAGTAAATGAGGTAAGCACTCCGAACATTGAACAACAACTTTCTGAGCTAACCTCTCTTGTGGAAAACATGGCTGTAGGAGATATGCCAAAATCTTATGAATGTGGGATATATTCTACGATGGAGCATCCAATCGACATGTATCCAACTTTACAAGAAGAATATATGGAACAAGCCAATGCCATGGGTGGATTTCCAGGACAAACGAGGCAATGGTATGATCCTTTCTCTAGCACTTACAATGCTGGATGGGAAGATCAACATAATTTCAGTTACTGGAATCATCAACCAATCACTCCAAATGTGATACCAAATCGGCCACAAAGTTTCAATCAGCCTAGAGTGCAGCAACCATTTCAAATGCAACCACCACCAATGCCACATCCAGCACCGCAACCAGCTTCGCAAAACTCAGGTATGTCTCTCGAAGATATTGTTAATGCACTTGCCACTAACACAATGCAATTCCAGCAGGAAACTGGGGCAAGGATCCAAAACCTGGCAAATCAAATGGGACAATTGGCCACTAGCATGAGCAAATTCGAGGGCCAAGGCTCAGAAGAATTATCTTGTCAAACGATGATCAATCCAAGAGAGAATTCTTGTGCGATAACTTTGCAAAATGAAGAGCAATTAGATGTCCTGCCAAAGAAATCACAAACTGATGAAGAAGATGACATCACTTCCACCATGAACAAAACACTGACTTCTCAGGTAAATCCTATAACTCCCATTCCTTCATATGTTTCTCCTCCACTTTTTCCTAGTAGATTTGCACAATTGAAGGAGAAACAAGAAGAAGAAATCCTGGAAACTTCTCACAAAATCGAGGTAAATATACCACTTCTGGATGCTATTGAGCAAGTACCTCGTTGTACAAAATTTCTCAAGGAGTTATGCACCAACAAGCGAAAGTTGAAGGGAAATGAGAAAGTAAGTGTGGGGGAAAATGTTTCAGCTGTATTGCAAAGAAAAAATCCTCCAAAATGCAAAGATCCAGGTACGTTCATCATTCCATGCACCATTGGTAATACCAAGTTTGAAAGAGCTATATTAGATTTAGGAGCATTTATTAATGTCATGCCATATTCTATTTATGCTTCTTTGAATCTTGGACCCCTTGCGGAAACTGGTATTGTAATTCAACTTGCTGATCGTTCTAATGCATATCCCAAGGGAGTTGTGGAAGATGTGCTTGTTCAGGTGAATCAATTGGTTTTCCCAGCAGACTTCTATGTCCTTAAAATAGAGGATGAGACATCTCCTAATCCAACACCGATTCTTTTAGGGAAGCCATTCTCGAAAACTACTAGAATCAAGATTGATGTTCATTATGGCACTTTGACCATAGAGTTTGATGGCAAGGTGATTTAATATTTTTGAGGAAATGAGGTAATCTAATGACTTACATTCTATTTTTGCAGTTGACGTTATTGATTATTTGCCACAACAATGTTTTGAGTTAACTCGCAAGAATGGAGTGGATGTTGCTATTAGTGAACACATAAGGATAGAAAGTTTCAAAGAAACAAGAAAGCTGATACAAGTGTCTAAAGAAGTGGAGGAAGCTGTGACAAGCTTGGATGAGACTATAGCTATCACCACAAATAGGTATGATGTTTCGTACATTGAATTGCCTTTATCTAATGAGAAACTTCTTCCTTCTGTGATGAAAGCCCAATACCTTGGAGCTTAAGTCACTTCCAGATCATTTGAATCATGGATTCTTGGGTGAGAATGATACTTTGCGAGTTACAATGGAAATGGGCCTTGCACGAATACAAGAAGAGAAACTCGTCCGAATACTTACAGATCACAAAATAGCTATTGAGTGGACAATTGTTGAAATCCAAGGCCCATCCATATGCATTGACCGTATCTTGTTAGAAGAGGGATCCAAGCCCATTAGAGAAGCACAACAGAAATTGGATCCTCCCATGATGGAACCAACGTCGGGCTGAGGACGTTAAACCAAGCGCTTATTGGGAGGCAACCCAAATTTTTTGAAAAATAAAAAAAAAAGAAGAAAAGAAAAATAAAATGAGGTAATAATGATCGATTTTTGTGTCTCGAGGAGATTCCTTTCGTAGGCCATCAAATTGATCAGGTGTTATCTCTCTTTGCCATCTGTCTCATTTGTTTTTATATTTTTTACTTGTTTTTGACCTTTGTTTGCTATTGTGTTGTTATCTCTTTTATGTGTCTTTAGTTTCGTTTCTGCTCTTTTCTTTTCCTTTCTTTTGTTCAATTTGATTACTCTATGCTTTGAGCTCATTTGTACAGCAGCTTGTGGAAACATCCAAACGGAAGTTGAAGTCATTCGCCAAAGGTTTGAAACGTACATATCTTGGAGAAAAAACAAACCCGATCGCATTATCGGTAATATCTCTTCTTTTCTCCTCTTCAATGGATGCCGATATCTTTTTGTCGAACCTTCGTAAATATTTTCCTTCACTTCCTCAAAATGCTTTGTTTAAAATTTATAAAATACGGATGACTAGACTTTGGGCGTTGATGCTCATAAATGTGCCTGCTAATATCCGATGGCTTATCGAAGCCAAGGTGAGATTGTCCGGTGAGCCGGACATTAATCTCGCAAAATACATGCCTGGTCTAGGGAAGAGCTACTACGCCAAGAGGCGAAGAGCAAAAAGGTTACAAGTATGTTATAAATGTGCTAGATGGAATTGTAACCAGACTTGTCGTTAATTAGGTTTTTCGTCCAGGAATAGAGAAGATAAACTTTCATTTATTAAGAATGGTTTGAGTAATGAGTAGCTGGATAATGTTTTGTTAACTCTCGAGTCACATTCTTGTGGACTTGTTCAGCGTGAATTGCTTAATCTATGGACACAATTTCGTGATGAATTGCAGTGTTATAGTCTAGGGAATCGGACTAAAAACGACCCTGTTTGCCAGTTTATAAGAAAACTGGATGGGAAGCAAATCCCCGACTCATAGAAGGCGTTTAAGCCGTTACTGGACATAAAACCAGAGGAAGATGTGAGCCACAATCACAACTACTTGTATATTTGAATGTGTGTTGTTGTTGTAGAATTTTATTTCTTTCTTGTTTCGTTTGATCTGATTATCAATGTTGTTTTTTGTGTTGTTGTTGTTTGTTGATTTTGTTTGTTTTAATTTCAAAGTTTTCTTTTTGACAAACCAGATGACTACCCCATGATATAAGCACACGTGGAAGACAAGTGTGGAGGTTTTGTCAACCTCCGCCGAAAGTATATCTTTACTTTTCATGCTTCACGTGGGAGACAAGTGTGGAGGTTTTGTCAAACCCCACCGAAAGCATATCTCTTTTTTCAAATCTCAGGGCGATAAATCTGCATCGAGCAACCCCCACCGAAATTATATCCCCATGTGTCAAATTTGAGAGTTTTACGTGTGTATATATCCATTCTCCATTTTTCAAATGTCATTATTATAACCAGTCTTACACTTGAAAAGCATATTACCTAACGTGCATCATTGTCTTACACAAGGTTAGAGCACTTGTAGAAATGGAGAAAATACCAATTCGGTGACTCCAAAATATATGCGTATTTTGTGGATTGCAATTTGGTAAAGATAAAGAGTTTACAACAGCAGCTCTTGATCTTGGGAGGACATTAGCTGCGAGGGGTATTCATTTGATTTTTGGAGGGGGTAGTCTTGGGCTAATGGGGTGTGTGTCAACAGCTGCATCCCTAGGAGGGAGCAAAGTTCTCGGCATTATCCCTAAACCATTAGCTATATGAGATATCGTAGGCAACACAATTGGGGAAGAGTTACAGGTCTCTAGCATGCATGAGCGTATTGCACATATGGTTGTTAAGTCCGATGCATTTATAGCTTTGCCGGGTGGTTATGGTACATTAGAGAAGATATTTCAAATCACCTCTTGGGCACAGTTAAACATCCATCGGAAACCCATTGGTTTGTTAAATGTCAATAATTTTTTTGATGGTTTGTTGTCTTTTCTTGATCAAGCTGTACAAAAAAATTTTATCTCACCATCAGCGAGGCAAATCCTTGTTACAGCTTCAACGGCAGGGGAGTTAATTGACAAACTACAAGAATTCGTCTATTCGCCTGATCCAACAACAGCTCAGATTGATTGGTTTGGAGAAGGCAATAAGAGGCGTAAACTGGATTTAACGCTCCATCTGTAATCTATATCTGCTGGTTTGCTTTGTTTTCGTTTACTTTCTTTTTATTGTGTTTATTTGAGTTTTTTTTTATGTCATTTCTTTTTCAGTTTTTTTTTCAGGTTGTTTCTTTCGTCCCAGGTAATATTTTCTAATCTTAATTTTTAGAGTGGTGGCTTAAAAAGTTTAAGTCCTCTTGAAACGCATTCTGGATCTCTTTAATCCAAAACGGCTGAATAAGGAGGCTAACCTTTAAACTTTTTAGACCCATTCTAACTGACTTGTTTTTGTTTGCTAGTTTGTTGGACTTTGTTATTTTATGAGTAAGTTTGGTTTTATGTAATTTAGAGTTGTTATGTGTTGTCTTTATTAGTTTCGATTCAAAAAGTGAAATTTGTGGAACACAACTTGAGAATGGCAGAATATGGGGTTTCTTGAACCTTTAAAACGCATTCTCTCTAAATAAATCCGTAGTTTGTTTATTTCATGTTGTTTCAAGTGTCTTGTATCTTGTTTTGTTCTTTCATAATAAAGGTATATAGGCTGGAAACCTTAAGTCTGCGGGCTACTGGTCCTAAGGATTGTTGAAATATACAATCTTGACTCAGGTGTAACAACGCCATGTACCTCTTTTCTTGATTTTGTGGGTCGATGATAAGATAATGATTGAATAAAGGAATAAAACTCTTGGAAAATGATAAATGTGTATGGATCTGTGTGCTTGAAATTGTTTATTGGTTTTCGCTTTGGCTTTTGATTCCTGCGCAAAACATTGAGTACTGAGCTATTATCACTGAGTTATTTGTTTACTTAGAGAAAGTTTATGTTAATTTAAGTGTTTCTTCAGATTTTTAATGAATTCTAGAACTTATTTGATGGTCACTCGAGGCGAAATCCTAGACTGTGCAACATTAGGGAAATGATTTAGGCCATCTTTGGACCGTTTGAGCCTTAAGAGCAAACCTTGACTGAAATTGATCCCTAGTTACCCTTTTGAGCATCTGTAAACCTTTTTCTTTGTTAACTCACTAAAAGATTTCCTAACCTCAATTGAATTTGTTCCAAACAGTTTATCCCTTACCTATGAGCATGTAAATCATTCGCAATTACATTTTGAGCTATGTTCTGGTTTGGGAAGTTAGAGGAGGTTGGATTATGCCATGAGCAATGCAGTGAGTTTTATTATGTTTGTAAAAAAAAAAAAAACTCGACTTATCTTCCACGTACTTAAAACATGAGGAATAATGTATTGTTTAAGTGTGGGGGAGTGGGAATTGCAGTTAAAAAGAAAAATGAAAAAAAGAAAAGAAAAAGAGTTCTATACCCTTGGGTGTTCTTAAAAAGATGAAACAACAAAGTATGGGGGTGTAGGTTCTTTTGTTTTCTAAAAAAAAAAAAAAAGAAGAAAAAAAAGAAGTTGAGTGTCTAAATAAGTTTGGGGAGTAAAACCTGGTGAATTAAAATAAAGTTGTGTTATAGGGTTGAGCTCTACATAGTCTTGAATGATTTATGTGTTTATGGGTGATTGAGCCAAATTATTATCCTTTAATGTACCTTCACCCAAGCCAAACGTTACAAGCTTAATAAACCCCTACTTGATCCTTAGTGTTGTGCTTGTATACATTAGTGGAGAGTGACTTGAAAAGCAGCCTATGGAGTTCATTTATACACACATCTTCACATTAAATATGATTAATTTTAAGCATAACTCAGTCGAGTTACAAGTGATTAGGTGAGAATGCTCTACACACACACCACACTTGAGGAATTGAAGTGAGCAAATAATCGTGAGAAAAAATTCTTGATCAAGTGCATTATTTTGAAGTTTTCCTTGGGTTATAATTAAGTACAATCTTGAAGGCCTATTTGCAAGTTGAAGCATTTGTGTGTTTTAATTTTTCTTTGATTCTGTTTCGGTTTAGTTTTTTTTCGTATCATTTTAGTTGTTCGAGGACTAGCAAAGTCTAAGTGTGGGGGAATTTGATAGGTGTCTATTTATGTATTACTTTTTTATAAATTCGTCCATGTTTCTTTGCTATATTCCTTGGTATTTTTATGTTTTTGTGTGGATTTGATGTTTGTAGGAGTTTGGGAGCAACTTGCACAAAAATGGAGTAAAACCCTTCATTTTCACCTCTGCTAGTCAGTGATCTTCTCGGATTTAATTGTATTGTTATACAATGAACCCGATGACATATTATATACCGTTGGAAAGCTCTCGAAGTCTATTTTCTGGAGAAATTTACGGTTTATAAATCCATTCAGTGTATCAAAAGTTGTAATCAAACAGTGTGAGAAGTATAGAAATGTAATTCCACAAATCACTGTAGCATGTATAATACGGGACACTGTAGCAGGTTACTGTAGCAGAGTATTAAACACATGTTAGGGT